>JANHGN010008959.1:155812-180336 GCA_024605025.1 Megaceryle maxima
CAACCTCTGCTTTTATCACCTGGATATGGCCTAACAGCTAGAATCTGGTATTCTAAAATTGCCCAAAATCCAACTGCTTTACTCATGCCAACAGTCATACTGGTTTCAGGGGGAGCAATTGATTGAAAAGGAGGAACAGGATTTAACCTGAAGTCAACAAAATTAACAAGCCTTAGAGCCACTGACAGCCCTTGCTTATCTCCTGTCCCATGAATCTCTCTTAAAGCAGGTACCACTCAGAGCACTTGTTTTTTTCCAAGGAAAACAAAGACATTAGTTGTCACCTGCCCTGGTCACACTGCGCTAGGGAGTGTCTCCTCTGCTGGGTACAATGTGCCTACACAGGGAGGCACCATGCCCATGGCAAAGGGCAGCAGGACCTGGTACAGCAGGAGCAGCTTTCAGCCACCTTCTGCTTAGCTGTCTCCTGCTGTTCACATGGTTATTTGGGTAACACAGCAATCACATGACAGCTCACCTGCTTTTATTGGGACAACTTTGGGACTTCGATGGATGCTACCAGTTGGTAATAAAGACAGTCACTTGTAATTTAAATATATATATAACCTACTTAAAAATATTTATATCACATCTAATCTCTGCAGCAATACACAGTTACATAAAGAAAAAAATAGGCGACGGGGATGTTGCTGTTGTGAAATGATTCAGTGGTGTGTACAAGAGGGAAAAAGGTTCTTTTACTGTGGCTAGCTTTCCCTGCAAAGTCAAACATGCATATCTTACATGCTGGGAAGTTTAATGGGGACAGAGAAAAGAGGCGGATGCAGGATTGATCTTCCATAATTATTATCTGAACCAGATTGTATTTGCTGATTCCACTTGGCATTAACAATCGAGCGTAAAACAGCTGTGAAAGAATTCACAGCACTGGCGAGCAATGAGAAATAAAAAGAATTACTTTTTTAGAAGTTGCAAGATTAAATAAGGACATTGAAATAACACTACATTTTCTTGAGTAATACATCTTCCGGATGTCACTTGAATTTTCTCGGCAACACAAGAATAATCACTACCCTTTTATGCCCAAAGGCCCTGATTAAGTATGTTCTTAAATTAAGCACATGCTTGAATACCCTTCCTGGATGAGGATGTTTCTTGATTCGAGCCAGCTACCATCTCTCATGTGGCACACAGTTGTAATTCCATGTCCTTTACACAAAATGAGTCATGTTGCACAGCTTTTCCATAGCCAGATACTGTCCTCTGTAAAACATTGCCTGCTCTTGTTCCTCCCTTTGCCAAAAGGCAGCACAAACTGGCTGACGATGACAAATCAAACAGCACACACAACGTCAGACATAGAAATGGCAAGATCTGGGCTGCAGCTTTGCAATGACACAGTGTTTCCTATTTCTTCTCCTACTCATGAGGGGACACAGCATTGTATGAGACTCCAGAAACCTCAGATTTTTCTCCACTGCAATTTTTACACTGGAAATAAAGTGAGTTTGGCGTGGCTGAACCCACACAGACGTGCACTCCCACATAATCTCATTTATTCAGATATTTCTTCAAGGCATCAGCAGTCTGGCCAAGTACCGACTGTAGGGTTGCAGCACACAAATCCGGAGCAGCAGAATTAGCAAGGAACAAAGGCTTGGACAGGGCTCGCCATGTTGCCCCAAGGTCTGCAGGGTGTTTGGTTCTTTTTGGCCCAAGAACAGCTCAACAAAAGGCTACTGACCCAGGAATCCCCTCGGAGATGTCAACCCAGGTCGATGGCTGGGACTGGGAGGGAAACAAAAGTGCTGCAGACAACCAAAGGCTCACCCACCCACCAAGTCAGTCTGGGCTATGAAGAAATCGAGACCCTGCCTCATCCTTGCTCCTTTTTCCCCTGCCCCCCTCACCTCATAGCAGGCCATGGACTGCAAAGCTGCACTGAGCAGTGATGATACACCATCCAGTAGCCAAAGTTCAGCACACTGGCAATCTGCTAAATAACAGAGGGTTTCCCATTAAAATAAATGTCAAAAGATTCTCCCTGAAAGCAGAGGTTTGTAGTCAATCACTGTGATTTCTGAAGACTGATGCCCATTGACAGCAGATAATAATAATATCTAGCTCTTGAAAGCACAATTACATAAAGACAAGTCCAGTTAGAAATGGGTCTGACATGCAATTCAGGCTGGCTTCTGACGCAGCCATTTTTAAAGTTCAGGTCATCTGGAGGTGAGGCTTGTTTTCAGCATGGTCTTTGGAGGCCAGTTCATGTGGTTTTGTGTGTCTGTAGGCTCTGCTGTGAGCACTGGGTTGGGCCAGATGACCCCCAGAGGAACTGTCCAGCCCACATTATTCCTTGTGTGTGCTCCACATACCCTTTTGGCATTACTAGGGATAAGACTAAGGTATGAAGCACTTTGGTTTAGCCAAATGGGGTGACAGATGTGGGAAAGAAGTAGAGCAGGAGTTGTCAGGTTATTCCACATTTGGAGGCTGTGTATTTAACAATATGCCTTACTCCCTCCATCTGATCACATGGATACAGAAGAAATCAGGTCTTCTTTCACGTTAGAAAGAAATTGGAGCCTCCACAATGGAGCCTCCACAGCCTCCACAATGACTTAATCTTTGCTTTTGCTAAAGCTCCCTTAGGGGCTTTGCGGCTGGCGCTCCTCACCTCCAGATGTGGTTCCTTGAATCCAGACAGTGGCCCAGGTAATCACAGGGGTCTCCTATAGAAAGCTTACCAGTAGTTAAGCTGTCCATAATGATCTGACTGTTTCCGTCTTGCCTTCTGGTAGCTTCTTTGGGGTAGAAGTTATGTTTTATTATATTTCTGCATGAGGTCTAGAGAGGGTCCTTAGGTGCTACAGCTGACAGTCCCTCAAAACTGGGACGGAGCAGTAAGAGTTGTGAAGCTGCAAGACTACAAGAAAGCAAAGCTAATTGCTGCAGCTTGGTTACTATGCTCTGGCAAGTATTTTATACCAGCCCAGAGTCCTTTGCATCTCAGTAAGCGGAGTTAAGGGGCTCAAAAGTGAGGGATGAATAGTTGACAAACACTCTGTGTCCTTTTCAAAGCTGGTCCTCTTTCTTCTAAGTATATCTGAAGAGGATATTGTCCGTCAAAATACGTTAATGAGATGCTATGGTCATTAGACCTTCTCACCAGGTGTTAATTATTACTTGGTTAAACAGAGGCAAATCCTCTTACTCATGCTCTTGCCAAGGATAACGGTGAGGTCTGTTCTGGGTACGTGCTCACGGGAATGCACACGTACACACACAGGCACACGCGCATGCACATGTGGGGCTCAAGCTGCCACCTTGGACAACATGCAGAAGTGCCAGGAAACCTGCCCACAGCTTGACACCATGACACAGGCACCGTGGGCAGCAGAGGGGAGGGCAGGGCAAGGGCTTCTGCTTTCAATTTTCATTAATAAGAGGGATAAAAGGAAAGGAAGGAGCCTGACCCCACAAGAAGAAGAAAGAAGCCTCTGGAGCAGCACTACTTCAGCCACATCCATCACTCACATCCTAATATGAATCAATCTCATTAATAACTATTTTACTGGCCCCATAACACAAATTGTTTTCCTTGTAAGGTACAGATCTCACTATCTTCATGTGGAGGCAAAGCTCAGGGGTTCCAACAGCATGTGCTGCCTGCCACGGGGTAGCACCTGTACCTGTGTCCCTGTCTCAGCGGACAATGAAGCTGAATTAGCCCAAAACTCTCCTTCTAGAAAAATACCCACCAGCCAGCCCCTCTTGGATTTTCCTCTTGAAGCACGGACCCATGCTGTGGCAGCACAGTGACAGGCCCACTGGGGTCACAGCCAGCACAGGGGGCAGCACCACCACCCTCATGGGATGCACATCCCCACTTTGCCTTGGAGAAACTGCAGTTGCCTCTTCCCCATCCCCAGAAGTAGCCCCTCACTGGTACCTGCAACCCGCAGAGGGTAAGCAAGCAGAGGGAAAGCCCAGCTATGGACTCTGACTGTACAGGATGAGGATGGGATGAAAAAGAAAACCAAGGCACATCTTGCACTACTCAGCTCTCCATTTTTTTCATGCACCCCCAAACACAGAGCTAGGAGTGCACAGAAAGTGGTAGGATGGGCTGCAAGAAATCCTGCCAGGTGGAGACATGATATTTAAAATCTATCTAAGCTCTGGTTTCAATCAGCTCTGACTCCCAAGATCTGACTGCAAGGGTGGCACTCACAGCCAGGATGAAGGGATCAGTCAGTACAGGAGACAAGGAGCTCTCCTTCTTAGCAGCAGGTGCCAAACGTGCTCAGTTTGTCCCATGCAGTCAATGCTTTGTAGTGAAACTAGAAAGGCCTTTTTTACAAGAGACAGGTGGAAAAAAGGGCTTCTGAATCAGTGTAATGCTACTAACGGCTCTAAAAAGGTGCTCTGCAAAGATCCAGGACAAACTGTGGTGCATATGCATATGTACCTCATCTTTCAGACTTTCTGGCATTTACAGACACTCAGGACTTTGTTTCTGCAGCTGGCTCCAGGTCTCACACTGGCACTTGGGTAGTCTCACTGTGTTATTCACTGCTCCAGCCATACTTCAAGGTCTGATGTACTCACAGGTACTGCAGTTGCCTACAATACATGTTTGGGTCCTCTGGAAGGCACTATCTGGAATTTGCTGAACAGCTCTCAGTCTTTCAAAAGCAACTGGTTGTGACTTTCCTCCCCACTGTAACTGGTGGCTTTTCTCAGAGTTTGTCTTTGGAGCCCTGAAGCACCTGAGAGCTGAAGCTGATGTCTTCAGCCCAATTGAAGTTTGCTGCTGACTTTGGTGTTGCCATGATCTGCGCCTGCCGCTTGGCTGGTTCAAAAATGGAGCCCATGTTCTTTCCTGGAGGCAGGAGACATGAGTATATTTGAGTTCATTTCTTCCAGTCTCCTCCTGAGTTTGTCTTAGCAACTAGAGAGTTGACTCGATGATGGGCCATAATCTTCTGCCTCACAAAGAGCTGGTTGCTCCCAGAAATCAGTATACTTTTTCTTCCTGCATAGCTGCATTGATATAAACTGTCTATAAATCATCTCTGTAAAAGACCAAAGCTGCCTGTTTTTCATCTGAGACAAAACAGAGGCCTGAAGCTCAAGCCAGAGCTGCATAACAGCAGATTTGGGACTCCTGATGTCTGCCCACCTCTCTCCTGAAGCAGCCACCTGGCCTTTGTCTCTGCACTCCACCACTCCTTGGACTCAGTTTCCCTCTGATCAGCAATAACAATATGGTTTCATGTCCTCCATTTTCTCAGACTGGAGACCTTCTACATGAAAGGCTTCTTGAGGACATGGGGCTTTTTGCACTGCCAGAATTACTGCATGTGCTCCACCAGATGTTGAAGAATATTCCCTCCCATCCAAAGTCACCCTGAGTATTATATTTTCTTGGCTTAGCATTGTTATGAAATGTCAGTGCTTCGCAACTTCTCTGGCTCTCTTTTTCAATAACCCCAAGGGAACACAGCCGCTTGTAAAGCACTGGTTGGGTCCAGCAAGCCCTATGGACTTGCATCATCTTTCCGTCTGGAAGAACCTCTACTATGACTGCAAGATAGGTGAAACACAGCAGGATGGGAGATGAAAGGAAGATGTGCTGAAAGCAGATCTGGAAGGCAGTTGTTAGTGGAATTGTTCGAGGGCTGCTCAGCGACTGCTTTTGGTTAATATTTGCCTGTCGCACAAAAGAGGGAGGAGTACATCGTGAAATTTCCTGATGACACAGACATGCGGGTGCTTGTCAACAAGAGGCCCCAGCCTATCAAGCAGGAAGAACTGTGTGACCTTGAGGATGGGAACAATGGGAATAGGATGAAATTCAATTGTGCCAAATGTAAGGTTTGGCATGTAAAGCCGAAGTGTCAGAGTTTCTCTGGGAAAATAAAAAGTCTCAAGTGCTTTAGCTGATCACAGCTTTACTGTGAAAGGGCAGCATAGCACGGCCATGGAAAAAAGGTAAATGTGATCAAGGCTGTATCAAGAATTTCCAACATGGGTCTGAAAAGTATTAATGATGGAGAACAAGTACTTGTGGAGCCTGCAGGAAGGCTGCATACAGCTTTATCCACCTCTATTCAAGAAAAGCAAATTGCAACTGGAGCGAGTGTAACTGTGTTGATACGGTGCTTGGTGGGGGGCTGGAGACCCTACTTAACAAACCGAAAGGGATTGACTTGTTCAGCCTAACAACATTAAAGTCAGAAAGGACACGACTGGTCTATAAATACCTTGTGTTAAACTTAAAACAATGTTGGCACAACGACAAATGGATACAAATGGCCATGAGTACATTTAGCCTGGAAACCAGAGGAAGGTTTCTAACCATTGGAGCAGTGAGGCTGAGGAACAGCAAGAAACATAGCTTGCTGTAAGACACCACACTATCAATTTTTGCACTGTGCCATTTGACATGGTCACTTGAGGTGATTCAGTGATGAAGGAAGTGCCTTCCCTTCCAAATCCCTGTTGTGGGCACACTTTCGGATCCTTCTTGCTCACAGAGGCACCCTAACACAGCCACAGGAGGAGGCAAGACTCTTGGTCCCCTGCCCAGCTGTTTTAGGACTTGGCATAGTCTAACTTTTTAATTTGCTAGTGGCAACTATTTGTTTCATGTATTTCTTACAGAATAAAGTGAAGAGTTAAATCAGTAACCAGGTTTTAGGCCTTTTTTTTTTTTTTTTTTTTGTAGGTAATACTTTGTACTTATATAGCATCTTTCATCTTTCAAAGTGCTTTACATACATTAATTATTTAATTCTCCCCGTACCCCCTTTGATCTAGGCAAGTATTATGATGCTCAGTTTACAAGTGGGGAAGACAAACGCAGAACAAATCCTTGCTGCTAGGCTCATCCCACCAGGATTGATGCAGTTGCGTGGCTCTAAACGGCAAGGAAAGGTTACACAATGTGCATGGGGTCAACAAGAGATCCAGTGGTGGGGCCAGGGTGGTAACTCTTCTGTCTAACTTCTCACTGAGGAGAGGGAGAGAGAGGGGGGCTGCCAGGAAGGGCTGTGTGCAGGGCCAGGTACAGGATTCCTGAAGTACAACAGAGGACCAGAAAAAGATGTGTCCTGTGCTCCTGAGAAAGACCCAGAATTTCATTAATCAAAGCATGCAGAGCACAGCTATCACAATGGCTAGGTGACTAAGACCCAAGTAACAGGAATTACTGCAAACAGTTAAAGGTAGCAAATGATTAAGAGCTGACATTAATCTCTGTAGACGTGAATTCAGTGAAAAGAGGCAAGTTTTCCCTTTCATTAAAAAAAATATATATATAACAACTGATGTATTTTTGTTTGGTTTTGTGTTGAATGTTTACATTGTTTTTCAGAGTGATTCTTGGAGGCTGATTTGGAGATTTCATTCCTAAATCACTGAGCATCTTTTCTTGTAGATTCACAGTGATGCTATTTATGTGTTCGGGTTGCTGTGATGATGTGAAGATGCTGCAAGTTCACACAGCCTTGTTCCAAACAGAAGTCTCACATCCACCCCTCTCTTTTTCATCCCTTTTAAAGGACATTTATGTCTGACAGGAGCAAGCAGTGTGGTCTGCTAAGCAGAGCAGGAACCTGAGAAACAACACACTTGGGGTCTAGAGCTCATTCTGACAGTGGTTTGGTGTCTGACATTGCACAGGGGTAGTAGCTTCATTTCAGCAGCCAGTGCCAAGAGTGGGAGTTAAAAGATCAGGCTACTGATTTTGACAGATACTGGCTCATTTTGAGGCTAAGAGAACTCTATTTAGCACTAGTTTGCTGCCCAGCTTTACGGGACAACAGCATTGTTTGTAAGGGAAACATGACTCTGCGCATCCTCCTCCTGGTTGAGTGAATGCAGCTTGTGCCCAGAGCAGCTCTGCACTCCTCTGGGTCAATCAGTGCTATAGCATAATTGCCTTTTGAGGGGAAAAAAAGAGGAAAGGGCCTGAATTTGGTCATGTTTTTCCTGCAGCACATTTTTTTTCCTCTTACTGCTAGCATTAATTCCTAGAGAAGTAAAATGACTACGGTTTTTTAATTTCATGGTCATTTTGATATGCTAAATGGTGCCAAGTGGGAAATTAAGAGTCCAAATCCCCAAGGAACATGGAAATTGCAGTTAAAATAGTGCTGCTAAATATTAGTAATTAGCAAAAATTATTTTAAAGCGTAGCATTTTAATTAGCTGCAAACACTGCTCACTTCTCATCAGTATTGCCCACAAAATTGACTACACCCAAGATAGTTAAGGTCCTCACCTGCACAAATCCCTTGGGCATCCATAGGTAATAACTGACACCTATGGGGTTGAACACTAAATAAAAGGAAAACTGTAGTAACAGAACATGACAGAAAGCATAATCTTCTAACAAGCATGGTAGAGTCAAAGATGCAGTTGTTGCCGCTGCTTTGTTGTGTCACTCCCTCCTGCCTGAGTTCCTCTGCATTTCTTAGCTTTAATTTCTTAATATGCATTTCTTAGGACCTGTGTTATAACATGGGTCTTGTCTATCCCACTCTAGCTTATCCCAGCTCACTGTATCCGTGGGCTTTCCAAATATTTGGTAATGGTCCTTAACTCCAGAAGATCTCATTCCACAGTTGTGGACTCCTTCCTCGGAAGGCTCTGCCTTCTCTCCAGGACCTTTCTTTCTGTAGAAAGTCCCATGGTGTGAGAAGAGCAAAGCAACAGATCTCAGTCCCCAGCCAGATGGGATGTACAGGACACTGGCTATTTAGGAAGAGGCAGAGCTCACCCAGATGACAAAAGAAAATGAGAGAAAGATCGTGGAGCTCATGGAGGAGTGAGACACCTCAAAGCAAAGCCACGCACAACATGGAATACATTGGCTGGTGGCCTGCCCTGAGTGATGCTGCTCTGGCAGGGGGGTTGGACTCGATGATCTCCAGAGCTCCCTTCCAACCCCTAACATTCTATGATTCTGTGAGTCTATGATTGGATGAAGGAATGTGCTGGGTGCACTCACATTTGGAAAACTTGCAGGACTTGCACCTGCAGAGACAGGAGTACCTTCCCTCTGTCTCTGTGATGTTGTGATGCAGGACATCAAGGTAAGATTGTTGACCCTAGAAAGACCACGAGCTGCTTTTATCACCATTTGGAAACAAGGAACTGAGGCACAGAGCAATTGACTTCTGTAAGCTTAGTCTCTGTTGAGGACCTTCAGTGGGGCAGATCCAGTAGAGTACTCAGGTGCTTACCTCCAGGTAATGCCAATGGGATGTGTATCCTAAAATACTCCTGGTGATCTGGGTTGAAGCCTGTTCAGGGTCATATGGGCAGTATGCAGCAGAGCTGGGAGTTGTACTCCTGCCATCTGAGCCCAGGCAAGTGCCTTTACAATATGATCACTTATGGTCTTCTGCATATGTCCTCTGATTGTAGGGGAAATAATAGCTGTATTTAGGAATATTTTGCTGAAGGAAATTTAAACTTCAATTGCCTGATCGTGTAGCACTGTTATTATGAAAACCCTTATACATATCCTTTATACATATCAGTTGACAAGGGTGCCAGTACAGAAAACTCTCAGACCACAGAGAGATAGGTTTATGATAGGGTCAATCCATATGGCTGAAAACACACGACTATCCTGTGCCATCCATCCTGTGATTCTGGGCATCATGGAGCTGGGCCTCATTTGAGGGTTCATGGGCAACCAGATAAAAGTTGGTGGGCTAATGGCAAAAGTTGTGTCTCTGTCCTAAACATCTCTTTTATGTCATTGCTGAACAAGATGCAAGAAAAGAGTATTGCTTTTAGGATACACAGCAATGGTAACGTTTGTGAAAGCTCAACTGATTTCAAACACTTCCAGTTCAAGCTGCATTGAGAAAAAGCAACAAAAGGTTGTGGGCTATCAATACACCATAACTAAAACTACAGCAAACTTCAGATAGGAAGGCCAGCTGTGTGGGATGAAGAAAGTAGCAAGAGATATCTCTTTTAAAGCAGTTTTGGAAGGTGAATTAAATTTGCACAGGTCAATTCAATCCTGACTCTTCTAAACCTCTCAATCACTTTTAACACAACTTTCTGGATGTAGTTTTTCAAGTCACAAAAAGACAGAAATCCCATGGTCTTATGCTGTACTGGCAGCCCCACGGCTCGTTAGTGGGTCTGTAAAATTGAGAGGCACCAGGCAGATGTCAGATACCTTAGACAACAGGGGGACTGGCAGCAGCAAGGAGGTGACACAGCCAAACGGGAGCTGATAGGGACACAGAGGCTTTCCCAGATGGGAGGCACTGGAAAGACCCATGGAAAATGCCTGACACAATATCTGGCTCTCTTGCCAACTTTCAAATCCCTGCTTCAAAGCAGAGGTACATTTGAGCTGTTGAGGAAAAAGATCACCAGAAGTGCTTTGTGTGGTGTGAAACAACTTCTTCTGCCCCTGCATCTTGAGCTTAGTGCCAGGTGTTGGCCAGTCCTGTTTGGCTGGATGTTTCCTTCAAAAAAAAGTCAGAGACGGACATACATCATGGGGGGGAAAGAAAAAAATCACCTCAAGATGTTTGGCAAAGCTTTAGTTGACTGCACATGGAGTTGTATAAGAGGATGTGAATAACTTGAAAAGCATCCCTTCCAGTGCAGTTGACTGTACAAGGTGTATAAATGCCATTTTTTGATGTTTCTCCAGATGCAGTGTGTTCACCCAGCCTTAAAATTATGTCAGTTGTATCTCTGTCATCCACTTCCTACCAGCACAGGCCACATTACGTGGGTACTGTCACAAGCAGTCGTGCCCTTGGACATCCACTGCTCCAGGAGTATCGTCCTTGAGCTTAAGCTACAAGGCAAAAGGAAAAACAACCTTTTGTCTCATGCATCCATAAGCAGCCCAAATGGGTAACTGGAGGTCCTTCTCTGCAGTAACCATGGTGTTTTCTGGAAGCTCCCTGATAGCTTTGCTATAGTGTTTAGGGCCCAGGAAATCTCCTTTGGGCAGCTACAGCCCAAAGCTGACCCGAGAAGACTTGAATGATGTGCTTTTGCTCTCACAGGCACTTTCAGAGGGATCCTGTAAATCAACCTCATACCCCCATTGCTCTTAATGTGCCATAGTAACATGCCCGTGCTATACTTTCTTTTTTTTTTTTTTTTTTTTTTTTTTTTGTCCTTCTCATAATTGCCATTTCTCTTAAAATCCCTCTCCTAATCCTGCTCCTCCTTTTACACCCATTCTTTCAGCCAACACAGTTGAGAATAGACTGCCTGATGCCCACACTGCAGCTCACGTTTTTCTACTGCAAAAAAAGGTCTCTGGTGCAAGCAAAACCTCATGCAGCTTTTTTAGCAGTCCGGGCCCTAGCAAGTCAATGTCCTCAGTGGCATGGGGAAGGTAAGGGAGGAGGTCTGGCCTTGCCGGGGTGAAATAGAAGTTGCAGGAAGGAGCTGACAGACCCTGGCTGAGGTTCCTGATGTATGTTTTGGCCTGGATCAGGAAAAGAAGAGCAAATCTTATTAGTAACTCATCTGAGACACATTCTGATTTCAGCACAGTTGTATCTATAGTGCAACTCCCTGTGCCCAGACCTCAAAATAATTCATACCACATCTGCAGTCCTGGTGAGCCACTAGTAAAGGTGGGAGAGGGATGTCCAGGAGGGCAGGAAGCTTTGTGCTTCAAAGTCCAAAGAGGCTTCTACTCAAGATTATGTGAAATCTCTTGTGAAAATGTGGACCCAAGGGTGGAAGGGGATATTAATAAAGGTGGTACTGACTGACTGGGACAGAGATCAGAGAGCAAAACCCAAGGGAGGCTGGCACAAGAAAGTCCAGGTTATTGTTTGGTAGAAGGCAATAGGTGTGCTCGATTTGATTTTGAAAATAAGTAGTCAATGGCTGGGGGACTGGGGAAGTGTCCAGCAGTGCATCGCAAGACTGGGATTCACTGCCATGGGTGACTGCCGAGACAAAGAGTTCAAGAGGTTTGAAAAAATGCACGGGAATTTGTGGATATCTCCGGGGCTACCTCTCTTGAGATAATCATGCAGAAGGGATATAAATCAGAGCTCTTCAGGGGACAGGCCAAGTTATAAATGCCTGGGGTTAGGAAAATATTTTCCTTATAGGCAAGTTATAATTGGCCATTCTGGTGTTTCTCTTTCCAGCTTTACAGCACTTGGCAACTGGGTACCTTCAAAAACAGGATAGGGCAGCAGACAAGCTGGGAGCCTGGTCCACGGCAGCAATCCCTCTGCTCCCGCGTCCTGCTGCGTGAGAAAGCATGTGAGGAATTATAATTCCCTTGTGGACATGTGACCCAAATTGCAGCGGGAATTTGCATTCCTGGTGCCTGTTTCTATTTCACATCTTCACCACACACACAGTAACACCTGCAAGGGGGTTTAATACCCTTGCTGAGAGCACAAGCTCAACAATCTTTTCAGAGAAATTAAGAAGGGTACCTACAAAGGAAACCAAAAAGTAACAAGAAGTCCAAAATATGTCAATGGAATGTAAAAGCTTATCCATACAAAACAAACTTGCTAAAAGAAAAAACATCTGTCACTTTAAAGTCTGACATTAATTTTCTCAAATCACACTCCTTAATCAGGAGTAATACTTGAAGGCGAACAAAGAGAATTTATGATGAAAAATCAGGACAGTTGAGCACAAGGCTCAGCGGGACTAACTGCACGACAATATGGATAAGAATGATAATTGCATTAGTTTAGCCTGAAAGGACTGGCCAGAGCTGGTTTTTTTGGTCAGCAGTATTTTCGTAATGTCTTCATTTACTTTTTAAGAAAACTTGGAAGAAGAATTACAAATAGACTAGGGAACATCCATCTATTCTCTTAAGGGGACAGGGAATATGAGAAATTCACAGCTTAGAGCTCTTTGAAATGCACAGGCCCATATGGGTTAAACCAAGGGTGCCTTACACGTTCTTTTAAAATAAGATTAAGAGGAGAAGGTAGTTCCTACTGATGAAAGATACAGAATCCAAGTGCAAGGTGCTCTCACTTTATTCCATGCATCATACTCCACCCCCAGCCCTCAGTCAGACCCTCCCCCTGGCCACGCTCTTGCTTAATCCAATTTTTATATCTTATTTACCTTTTCAAAAATTGGGATAATATCAAACAGGCACTTATCCTCTGCCCCTTAAAAACAACCTAGAAACATACCTCTACCTAACCTACATTTTCTGCAATAGGAAATGTTGTGTTTATCTCCCAGATCTACAGTCAAATTCTGGTTCAGACTTGAGCCCAGTGATCCCAGTCCCAGGTCCAGATGCCAGCCCCAGGCAGCCAGGACCTTCTGTAGCACCTGGAGGGAATAGCTGGGGGTTCCTAAACCAGCGCACTGCAGAGTCGTAGCCAGGGGAGGTGGCAGCCAGTTCAAGCTGGGGAGACGAAGCAGAAATTCCCCCACAGACTGTATCTGGTCCACTGGTCTCACTGGTGGGCGTTGCTTTGATGGAGTGGGAATTTGCCCTCAGCAAAACACAGATCCTGAAGCGGGGAGCACGAGCGATGCTGGGGAAATGTGAACGGCAATAAGAATGGCTTACCACGGCAAGTCCATGGCCATCCCATGTACAATGTCAAATAGATGTTACGTCTTAGTGCTGCACAGAAGGCCAGAAGGTCTGTGAGGAGGCCGCTCTCAGGGCAGGAGTTGGCAAGCCCTGTGGCAGAAGCAGAGGCAGGGGCTCAGTCAGGCCCAGGGGCAAACCCATCAGGGATTGATGCTCTCTGCAATGGGGAACAAGTTACTTTCACCCATTTTGCACAAAATATTCAGGACCAAAATATCCACACATCTAATTCTGCCTTTGGCAGAGAACCGGGAAGCTTGAAAGCCCTGCTCTTGAACTGTTGCCTGGAAGGCAGCACAACTCTCCCACAGCCAGTTAAAGTAGCAGTGTGGATGTGCTCAGGAGAGCTGCTTGGAGCACCCTGGCTCCTGTGCAAGGTGCTGCTGAGCTGACAGAGGCAGGTTCTGCTGTCCCACAGGCTGCCTTCGCCACCACTGCCCCAACCCAGCCGGCACACACAGCTCCTATTGCAACACAGCTGGCCTCTCTCAGTGGCTGCTTTTATTCATCTTCCTCAAAGGCTTAAATAAACAAGAAACAGGTTAAAAACAAAATCTTGGCCCTGGCTTCTTCCTGAGCTGGCTGTTCCATGATGGCTTCCTGGCCCGCGCGTGAGCTTCCCCCTCCAGAGGAAAGAGGCACAGTCCTGCAGCTGCCTCGAGTGGGAACTGGCTTTGATATCGATGCCAGGTCATCGAAGCAGCTCTCTTCACACCATCCTCAGCACTCTCCACCCTGAATGGGAACTCGAGCACGCCCCTGGGAGCTGGAAGTGGTTTGCCTTCCCAGGACCACGGCACAAGGACAAGGGGACATTCTGCGCCAGTTAGGCACCAGCTCCATGTGAGGGGGCATCTCCTGAGGCAGGAACTCTGGTGCACCTCTACAAAGCCTTTGCCAGGAGGGGGGTAATTTTATTCGACTTGTAATCTGTCATAAACATAAGAACAATCTTGGAAAAGCCCATCAGCTCAAGAGCTTTGGCTCTTGGGAGCCACAGCACAAGTGGCACTTGTGCGAAGCTCCTCCAGTCATTTGGATGAAGGGATATCAGGAGCTCATGTTGTTCACCCCCTGCCCAAGATCACAGTATGATGACTGGGCAAGGCTCCCAGGGGTTTCAAAATGCTTCACGTGCATGAACTTGCCTCACAGCAACTTTGTGATGGATGGTTTCTATTCTTGACACTTGAAACTTTCAGAAAAAAGACGCCAAGGTACACAACGAGACACGGTGCTAAGCAGTGTGCATTTCTTCCTTCCCCTAGCTCCATACTTCCATGACAAGGCCCAAATATTATTCTTAGCAGAGCATTTGAGGTTTGGTATTCTGTGCATATTAAAGAGCTGTATGTCTACCATACTACTGCTGAAATGTGCCACTATCTAGTGTTGGCAATATGTTCCTGCCTAGTGCTTTAAAATGGGATAGATAAGTTATGTGACGTTTTCCATTCCAATTAAAACAGATCAAGTGAAAAGGGAAGCTGACAGGTGTACTTTCATTTCATTCTATTTCCTCTTTATGAACAATTTTACCCTAATAATCAAACCTTTGATTATAGATCCCCAAGGCACCATGCTGCATGCAAAGAGCAGGCTGGCAACTGCCACTGGCTTTCACATTGCCAAGGCTTTTGCTGCCAGACAGTGGCATAAGCAGGATGTCAACACAGTGTCTGGGAGTATCCAGTTCTCATCTGGCCTGAACTCCACAGACATGGAGATGTGGATCTGAATTTTTCCTGATTCTGGTATCTGTTGCCAGTGCTAGTAGGATCTCAAACTGCCAACATGGACTTCACCATATTGAGATGCATGCAAGTGCTCTGAGGATGCTCTTCCAGTGGACAACCCCAGAAAGGAGGCTAATAACCAGCCATTGGGGATTGTATTCCTGGGAGGAGATGGACTGGTGCCACTTTGGTCTTGTTTGGCTCCACAGAAGATGGAGACTTGAAGGAGACATACTGTCCTGCTGCAAGCACTTGCCATTACACTAGTGCCAGTGCCCAGCTCCTGTTCCAATCCTGCAGAGCCAGTGTTATGGGACAGCCAAAGCCCCAGTGGCTCCCCAGTGTACAGATACTTCAGGAAACTCCTCTGAATGCTTTGGCTACACTAAGAAAAGTTGTTTAAAACCACAATAAGAACATGAATTATAACATTGATCTGCAAAATAGGAAAGTAACAAAAAATCCCAGTTTTCATGTCTCCTCCACCATCAGGTTTGTGGGGCTGGCAAGTGGGGACATGGTAGTGGTCCTGCTTGCCTGACCACTTGCCCAGCTGAGCTCATACAACCAAAGCTCTAGTTCACAGGGTAGGTACAGGTATTTGTACCTCATGGTGCCTCTGCTCTTCAGAGAGCACTGTTCTGGTCAAGGCCTTATTGCCTTGCTGGAGACTTCACACACTGAGGGTTTTAAAGAGGGGTCTGTGCCGTACGGCAAAGACCACAAGTGAGACCTCCTCGCAAAGGTCTGCACCACTATGCAGAGCTCTGAGGACTGAACTTTGCCCGTGGCTGGTTTAAAAAAGTCACAGAGTAAAGTTTAAGGAAAGTAGTGGTGCGACTGCCTGCGTTACCCTCCTCATGGCAGAGGAGATTCATGGGGACCTGCTGCCCACCCTGCTCTGAATGCAAGGAGGTGCAATAATGAGCCCGACGTCACAGCTCACCCGCTCACTTCCAGAAGTCCTGTGCCCCTCCAACCTATTGCTTCCTCCTTGCACCTTGGACAGGACAGTAAAGGAAGTAAAAGACAATAAAACAAAACACCTATGTCTCCATACAACGGACCTTCTCCAGCCCTGACATAAATTTGTGAGCTTTAATGGGTAAATGCCGAAGCATGGCCTTGGGTTTGGTGACTTATTTCTCTGTTCTTTGCCAAGACCACTGGCAGGCATGGCGAGTTTGTGCTTGAGGCATAGGAGGTATTTAATGTAAGGTATTTTTATGAAAAGATGATTCGGACCTTCGTGGCTGTGGGGTGTGTGCATGTGGGAGGGGGAATGATGCAACTGCAATTTCAGCCTTGTCTGCCTGAGAGCAGGAGTCCCCAGTGATCGTGCTGAGATGTGCAGGCTGCTTGCTGCCTTTTAACAGGGCGTCAAAGCTAAGCCAAGCCGACAGAGACAGCGGGTGCCAGTGTGCCTCAGAAGTGGGCTGTGTGGGTGGCACAAGTGCGTCCTCATCCCGCTGACCCACCCCGGGCTATCTTTCTCGCACCCCTCCCCCCCTCCTTCCTCCCCACCAGGGAGGGCTCCTTCCCACCAGTGCCAGGGTCCCTGTTGCTCTCAAGGGAAAAGCGCTGCCCCTGGAGAAGACCCAAGGTCAATGCCACCCTCGCTGTCCCTGCCATCAATGTGGGAGATCGGGACCCAGCGTGGCCTGGGTGGGCAGGGGCTCATTGTCAGGATGTGCCTCGGGCACGGAGCCTTTGCCCAGCCCTGCTTTCTGACCGCAGAAAGAAAACATTTGCCCAGACACAGCCCGGCCCCCTTGCCACGTTGAAAGCCTGGCTGCCGACAGCTTAAAGGGGGTCATGCAATACCTCCCCAGCAAGACACGGAGGACAAGACTGGGAGACGAGTTAAACGAGGCTGGTTTTTAGAGCCTTGCTGAAATCTGTCCTCATAAAAGGGAGCTGTCTGGAAACCTGCTCATCTGAGGGGAGGAGAGTCTCCCTGCAAAGAAGGGAAGCTTGCCAGGCCTGCCACTGCCACTGCTCGCACGCAGCCAGGCACTGTGCAGAGCTGGTGCTCAAGCCTGGGTTGCAACAGCAGCAGACTGGTAAAACAAAGGGTATACGAACAACACTGGAGGGAAACGACCTCTGCCAAGCAGGAGCACTGTGAGGTAGCTCCCTGTGGCACTGCACACCCCAGGGAGCACTGCCAGCACCGGCGACCATCCCTGCCATCTGGTCCAGGAGCAAAGGGCACCTCAGAGGGAGCAGGGAATTCAAGCACCATAGTCAAGGGGGTATTTCCCAGCTGGTACAAGGTCCAGGGTTATCCTGGATACTTCCTGACAAGCTAGGATGAGTCTAAGGGCTGTCTTATCCTTCCCTCTGGGACAATAGGTTTTTAGCGATCATAAATGTACCTGTCCTTTTTCTTGAGTGTCTGTGCTGAGCTCTGTACTGCTCAGCTTATGGTCTAGGGCTTGACTGTGGCTGGTACCCAGCCTAGGTCAGTAGGGAACAGTTCAGCTTGCCTGCCCAGTGCTGTTTCTTTGTACATACAGTGCAGAAGGCTTCTCCTTGCTTGCATACTCCAAGTAGATCTGGGGTGGTGGCAGAAGACAACAGGCACCTGATTCTGAAATCAGATCCCCATATTCCTGATTCTGAAATCAGATCCCCTGATTTTTCCCCCTGTCCTTCTAACTGAAAAGCTCAATACTTCCAGACCTGTATACCCTTGTGCACCCTTGTCATGTAGCAAGAGGACAGGAAGGATGGCCTGAGGACGATTTTAAGCAGGTCTACAATAAAAGAGACAGAGAAAAATGCATTCTGTCTTCTGCCCCTAAAGGTCAACCAAAAACACAGGTTCTTGAAGATTATCCCAGTTCTGAGGAGAAACTAAATATTAATTTAGAGGCTCTTTCACCAGAGTCTTCATTCAAGAAAACCCCAAGTCTTCTTCCCTGAACCCAGGAGGACTCACATGACAGGAGCCTGGGTCTTTGCTCAGAGCCAGCCTGCTCCAACCCCAAAATGCTAACAGGGCTTTTCCTCTGCCGCCTTCTCTCTCAGCTTCTGTGCACTTACCTGTCCACAGCCAAGTGTCTGGGTTGGGGTGGTTACTCTTTTATAGAGGAGGGAAACTGCCCAGCCTGTCTTGCACCCGTGGATTTTGGAGGACTCAGCCCCCTTCCCACACCTGCCCTCTCAGTCACCTCCTTTATCCTGAAGGAGCTCAAAATAACAAGGCTCTAATAAACGCACCACACAGGGAACAAGGGAAAATCATTTTAGAAGTGATGAATGACACATTCTTACCTGTAATTACACGGTTTGCTTCAGCAAGGTATTTTCCTGTTGCTAATCCAAAACATTTGTACTCCCCTCTCTCGTAGGTTTCTTCTCCTGGCTTCCCTTCAGACAGCCACTCAGACAGTGCTTTTGAAGTGTGTTGAGTGCACCTGCCCATCTCTGCCCATTTGGTGCTAGCAGGGAGGAAGGGGACTTGTGCTTCAGCATCTCCAGCTTCGGCTTTGCCAAACTACATTTCCAGTGAGGGGAGAGCAAAGGGAAAGCAAAATCCTGAAGTTTTCTTTCCCCAGTGTGGCTTTTCCCTAGTACATTTTCTAATGGGCCTCATAGTAGCACAGGATTTTGTTTCTGGAGCCCATGGCACTCTGTACACCATGACAAATATCCAGGTCAGTGCTGTATGCCCTTATACAGCAAGTACTACAGTGCTGCTCTAGATTTATCCTTTTAAAGATTCTCACTCTGTTTTTTCTAAGACTGAAAAATAAGGCACTTTAATAAAGAAATTAATTAATTAAAAAGTAACGTGCTTCTATGCATGACCCAAACCTCTTTGTTCTTCTCCCAAAACTCCATTAAAAGGCATGCTGCATGCTGGAGTCCTTAGGTTTTCACCAAAATGGTGAGGAAGTGCTTTGCAACTCCTAAGGCCTTCAAAAGGACTGGAATATGCTGGGTGTTACCAACTTGATGAAGTTCTGAGGAGCAAGCCAGTTGACTGGAAGAGTCTGGAAAAAAAAAAAGTCCACCAACCCCTCAGGCTATAGTCACATGGAGATGTTTTAGGGATCCCAGCCACCTCACAAGATCTTCTGAAATGTGCTGGACTCAGTGTTTCTCCCTTGAGCTTTGTGCAATCCTCCCATACCTCCTAGGACTTGGAGGGAGAGGACATCTTTCACTAGGACATCTGGCACTAGTGTCCTAACAGACAAGCTTCAGGGCATTTTGTGAAATAGTCTGCAGCTCCCAGAATCTACTTCAGACAGAAACCCAAGAACATCAGGCAGTGACTGTCAGATATTATTTCATGGTGTCTCTCTGTGTTTCAGTGGGACCGCTACTTGCAATAGAGGCATTCATGTCCTGCACACATTTTCTGCTTCCTTTCTGAACCCTACCCATTTGGATTTTTCCCTTAGCTTAGCTAAGGATGTTTGAAAATGTTTAGAAACCCTGTATGGTTCAAAACATTTCCCAGTTTTAAAATAACAGTCTCAGAACTTCCTGCTCCAGACATTACCTAACAAGATTCTCTGCACGTTGTTTCCATGCACTTTAACTTTTAGACAGCATTTCAAACTTTTATCACCGTGACCTGGATGTTTTTCCCCTGGTACCACAAAGATACACTTCATTGTGCTCCAAAGGTATACCTCATTCCAGGACAGTTGAGTCTCCCAGCTAGTTTTCTAGTTGTATCCTATTGGGATCCTTTCTGTGATGCACCTTCTGGTGTGGACTGGTTCAGAAGCACACACTCCCTCCCTAGCATTGCCCTTCCTCAATTCTCCTGGGTGAACTAGAAGCATCTGCACATCTACAAGCTGTAAGAGAGGACACACGCTTATCTCCTTCTCTGCATTCATCCCCTTGAAGAATCAACTCTTTCATTTCACATCCATGACGTTGTTTGCACTGATCCCCAAAGCTGCTGCCTGGAATAGGCATCCTTGCTCCTCCATTTACGCCTAGACCTGTAGTAAACTGTGCAGTTGCAAAATTTTGCCATTTTCCTTAATACTCAGGCAAACTGCATTTGGGATTCCTAGGCCCACAGAGTGAGCTATTGGAGGGATGCACAGCCTGCCCTTACTAGTGTTCCTCCTGTGCAAATACCAGCAAAACGTACCAGTAAATTTATCCCCTGGCAAGAATTGCACTGGTTGAAACTGCTAAATCTCATTCTGTTGGCCACTGAAATGCTCTCCGTCACCTTGTCTGTGCGAGGTTTTGCAATATTAGCAAATCTACAAACAAACCTTCTGTAATAGGAGCAGAGTCCTACCGACCTGCACCTCCATGAGTAGCTGGGGACTGGGCCAGATCCAGGCAGTCTCAGTTTGGTTTTTTTCAGTGGAAATTCCCCATCACCAGTTGTGTGGTGGACATGAGTTACCTGCTTTTGGAACAACTCCCTTTCATTTGGGATCAGTTACAGACTGTCAGCCTTGAACTTATCAGAAGCCATGTGTAACTGCACTACCACTTCTTGTTCAAAGGTCTCGGCATGTACCCATAAATAGCCTGAGCACAACAGACCTCTTAAAAGGCTGAGGTCATCCAAGGTCTCCTATTGGTGTGGCGTGCCATACCTTCCCCACCAGCCTCCCCACTGTAGCTGGCAGATTACGTAAGCCCCTGACCATCACTAACTTGCCAGATTGGACTTCGCTGAGAGAGCAATTTTCCCACCTTTCAGCTCTGCTTGTCTGTCAATATACAGTTTTCAGGTCTACTGTGAATGACTAAACTATACCCAGTGATATCATCCAAGTTATCTTCATTCACAGACACAGCTTCCTTCCATTGACTTCAGAGGGGGGACTTAGTGGGAAGGTTGCTGCTCCTGAAAAACATCCAGCAGACAGATGGAGATCATTTCTGTTTCACATCTACAAGATGTGATTGACCTGTTGGGTGAGGGTCTTTGAAGGCTCTAGGTCTCCAGGCAGGCTTCAGACCCTCCCATTGGTCAGGACAGGAAGTTACCTCCAAGTGGAGTCAGCTTTATTTTTTACTTACCCAGGAGGTAGGACAGCTTTTCATTGCAGACCAGCTACCTGCAAACAGTTCACTTTACTTGAAACATGTCTTTAAAGGGAATTTCCAAACTGATGGGGTAAGGTGTAGTTCCTGGTGTTTATCACAGTGACAACCACAGGGCACTGAGGACAATGTTACATGAGACTTTTTACTCCAGTGCCCCTGTTTCACTGACCTGACTTTCCCAGGTTTGGAAGTGTCTGTGCTATCCTGTCACCACTACCTATTTCAAGGTGATTAGCTCAGCCTCGGAGTCCCTCTGTGAACACTGTTCCCCTTACAAAAGGTTTTTGTAACAGGTCCTGCACAAAAATGTGGTCCTGACTCTGCCTCTCAAGCTGAATCTAGCCCCATTTCTCCATTTTGCAATACTGTGAAAGCTTCATTGAATGTTGTGTCTTGTCTTGGCCCACCACCTTCCCACAGTCAGGTTATTTCTGCTTCTGAATTCAGCTGCATTTTTACATGGACTCCATCTCTCTTATTTTACATACATTAGGTATATGTGGCACTCTGAAACAGAAAGTTCTCTTTTCTTCTCTCTACATTAGCCACAGAGCTGTGGTGACAGGACTCCCAGTGACTGACCAACTTCTCAGCAGTGTCTGCTTCCTGGCCCAATGCTTTGCTGCAGCCCATGATTTAAGGACCTTGGCAAATTCATCTGCCTCTTGCGGCGTCTTTAGCTTGCCATTAAACAGAGAAATATCATTTCTGGCTCAGGAATTCTCTGCACTGTGGGCCACTGGGACCTGGGAGACTGGCCCGGGGAGCTTCATTATGTGTCTGCTCCTCCTGAAGCATCTCCTGCTGGGCTCTGGGACAGCAGGTCCTTTTTTCCTGACCCAGCTCAGGTTTTTCTGTGCTCTCGTTCCATTTTTTACCTATGTATCAACCTGGTCATCCTGTAACTGAAAATCTATTAATAGGTCAATGTCCAATTTACCCTGGAAGTCTTCAGTAATATCTCATTATTCAACCAAAATGATCCAGATCCTTCAGCTGAATTATCTTTGTCCCTCACATCGTGGCACACAGCTGTCCAGCTCACTTTAATTTGATGGTTGATTCTAGTCATACAGCCAGCCTAGATAATTAAATCTTTTTTTTTTTCCTGAAGGCAAGTACTTGCTGCCCGCAGGAGCTGAACCCATCAAGTTGGCTCCTAAGCACCATATTTCAGAACTGTTCCTTTACGTTGTGGACATGGACCAAGTTGAATAAACCTCCCAAATGTATTCTCCTCAAGGACTGAGGCTTTTGCACTGATTCAGCTGGGACAGACAGTCCTTCCTCCTGCAGGCTGAGAAGGGTGGCAAGTGTTTGGTAGTAGGTGGTGTTCTGGCTAGACCTCGTCTACAGCAGGAGGCTGTTTTTTCCTGTGGTGACCTGCAAACGTTTGATTTCCTTTTCTGAGTGTTTTTTTCAGTTTCTTAACTCTTTGCTGTGGTTCATCTTGGCTTGTAAAGTGGCCAGAGCTTTTCTTGTGCCTCTTATTTTCTGGAAAACATTCTTTTCCATGATAGTCATGCTGCTGATTGCCTCTTTGATCCATCTTGCCATTTTAAACTGGGAACCTTCCAGGAGAATTTCACACTCTCTCTGGACACTGAAGCCTTTTATCCTTGTCTGCAGGTGACCTCTTATAAACCTCTCTTAGAAGTTTCCAGATGTTGCTTGAACTCCTTTTTTGCAAAGTCTCCAGCTGTCTCAGATCATGTTTTGCATCTTTTGGTTATTTTCAATTTCCATTCCCACTTGGTTCCAGAGGAATCCCAGAATTGAGGCTTTCTGCCCCTAGAAACTGAGTCTCACACTGGACATTGTTTCCATAACTTGAAGTTTTGCAGGTTGTTCAGAGAGGATGAAGCTATCTCCAGAAATGCTTCAGGTGCTCCACAAGGAGGTGCTCCAGAAAAGCTCAGCCCCTGCTCCCCACCCCACATATTAGTTACAGAAACCACGAGAATCCCTGCCTTCCAACCCATGGGAGGAACCAGATGGAGGAAACTGTCTTTTCTTTCAGAGTTCAAGCTCTCTTTGAGTCAGCACTCTCACAAAAGGTCTCCATGTACTTCATCCCAGGGTTAAGCTCCTTCTTTTATTTGGGCTGTGCCTCCAGGTTGTTTTTTTATGCTTTCTCAAAAGACCAGTCAGGAGGAGAGGAATTTCATGCTGAAGGTGCTTGTTTCTCTCCACTGAGTAGCGAGAGAGCCTGTAACTCCATCTTAGATGTCCAACACGGATGCCTAACTCGGGGCAAGCAATGACACCCTGCACGGCTAACTACTCCCGGAACATGCGACACCCGGCAAGTTTCACTTGCAGTCTGTGATCCCCCTTCCCGAGGGAGCGGGTCTATAAAGTCAAGCCTATGTAAACAGTTTGCTTTCCCCTCCCACAAACCCCTATAGAAGTCCATAAGCCTCTCCTTCTGACACCCTCCAAGATAGCCTGTAGGCATGTGGTATACCTTTACATTGTTTATTTTTAGCCCCCAGTTTAGTTGCATTAACAATGTGAAAATGTCATCAGGTTAACAGGGGAAGAGCTGTGTAAGCCTGCAGTGCCGCTTGCTTGCTTGCCAAGAAGGAACCTCTAACACCTCCTCAGAGCCTTCGCTGCTCCCAAAACCTCATTCGCACTTTACATACGGGCACTGTGGTTTCAGCAGCCCCCCGCACTTAAAAATCACGAGTTACTCTCCTGATAAGATTACCTGTAAAGCACCATCGTGAAAGGAATAAGGTGAGGCTCCTGTCTCTATTTTGGCTGCCGGGGCCGTGCTTTTTGTGGTAACTCCCTCCCAGCATCTGTGGGAGCCCGAAACTCACCCCCTCCGGAGTGCGCGCCGGGAGCGGGGGTCACGCACCTCCAGGGACTAGAGCCTATGGGAAGGAGGGAGGGAGCAAAGCTGAACCAAACGAAAGGCATGCGGTCAGGGCTGGCAGGGGGGTCATGAACACATCCCTTTGCATCGCCTTTGCTGACATTTCCCGCCTGCGGTTCCCGCCGGGAATACCGGAGAGAAAGCCGCCAGCCCGGCCCTGTGTCGAAAGACGGGGGGGAGCGCTTCTCTCCCCGCACAGCACGTGGGGACGAAGCCGCTGGACATCCCGCACTCCCCCTACTCTTCCTCCCCCCACCCACCCCTCCAGTGCGTCGTCCCCCCCCCC
>JANHGN010008960.1:0-69283 GCA_024605025.1 Megaceryle maxima
CTGATTTGGTGGCTGCTGAAACCAAATTCACACAGTTATTGACAGACAGGTGTCGATCCTGGCAACCAAGGGCAACAAACAAAACCACTCATTTCCCGTCTACTCCCCCCACCTTATCTTTGAAGTGTTACTAACCAGCAGCTTTAAGCTAAACAGGAATGTTTCTGAATATTATCTGGGTATATCATGAGGGAAGGGAATCCTGTGTGAATAACATCCCTGATAGACTGGTTAATTGTGATTATTTCTCCTCTCTCCAGATTTAAAAAAAAAGTCTCATGAAGCTCAGGGGCTATTGGAAAAGCAAAACAATTTTTAAAATAGCTGGAGAAATACAGAAGTATGCTGTATGGCATTTTTCTTCAGGAGCAATTTGTGGCTTCCTTGATACCAGTGTTCTAAACCACTTCTCTAATTACATGCTGTTTATTTTATTAGCATCGCTCCAGCATCTGGAGGCCTCAGATGAGATGTGTTTCAGTAGGCAGTGCTCTTGCAGTAAATGAGAAAAGGGTACCTCAGAATCTCATTACTGAAATTGGTATGGGAAAAAGGAGAGGTTGGTCTCTGGTCTCTTCTGTGCATCTCTCATGTCTTTTCATTATCTTGATAATCCATTTCCATCTATTTTCTC
This sequence comes from Megaceryle maxima, assembly GCA_024605025.1. Classification (NCBI taxonomy): domain Eukaryota; kingdom Metazoa; phylum Chordata; class Aves; order Coraciiformes; family Cerylidae; genus Megaceryle; species Megaceryle maxima. The sequence goes on from JANHGN010008960.1 coordinate 635, forward strand.
CATTTTTCTTTTATTATCCAACATCCTTACAAGTGATGTCTCCACTAAATATTTTCCAGTATCAGTTTTTGCTATTTTTTCTCTCTCATTCTTATTTTATTTTATCCTGTTCTGTTCCATTTGCTATTCCAAATTTTCTCCATTGCTCCGAAAACAGCTGTATGCAAATAAGCATTTGAAAAAATATCATATAACAGCTTTCTGGTTTATGATATGGACAGCAGAGCTCATGCACTCACTCCTAAGGGAGGCTGGTTTTTACTCTGACTTTACAAAGCTGGGTGGTTTTTATAACAGATTCAACAGGCTGTTAGCTTTTTAGCTCAGATCATCCCACTGAATTGATACAAGGGGAGTCTTGGAGCACAAAATCCAGTGGCATCCCTGAAAGTTCAGATATAGTGTGTGGTTATGGAAGTCAACCTGGGTCCCTGTGGGACTGGTTTTAATTTACTTCTGTTTGTGAAAATAACAGTGCTGAATTTTGGGCGTTACACCAGGGTTCATAACTGGAGTTTAAAAAGCACAGCTGGGAGAGGAATTGATCACGAGCACAAATGTTAAGCAAGTAACTCATAAGACAGCACATTTCTGAGAGACAGATAAAGGTCACTTGAGGCAGGGGAACACTTCTGTGTGTCAGCAGACCCAAGTCGACTGTCTCTGTGATGGTTATTCTGCCTATCAGAGCTTTACACCACTCTTGGAGAGGCAAAGATCATTCCCATTAATGCCCCCGTGAATTTTGCATGTCCCTCAGCAGGAGAGGATGGCCTTTCCCAGATGGGTTTGAGAAGAACCACACCCTGCAGAAGAATAAGCATCTTCCCCATGTCACCCAGGTATCTTGGGGACATGTGTCCTAAGATATCTTGGGAGTCAATGAACATGGAGAAAATGTCTGTCATGAAGGTTTTTCCCTCCTGGCCTCCAAAGGAGGCATTTGAGCAAAACTGGCAAAGCCAAGTTATTGATGTGACTGTGAATTCAGGTTAACTTTAGCAAAAAAAAGTGCTGATTGGAAAAGGCAACATTTTCTTCTAGCCTCCAGCCCGGCTGTCCCCCTCAGAGCTGTGGTCAAGATGGTTTGAGAAAACGAACTTCACATTTACATAAAAACATTGCTTTCTAGATGCTACATTTGGGACTTTATTTATAGAGTCTCTTGATTTTATTTCTGCCAAATTCTGTTTCAAGGGTAAAAACAGATTCACTCCTAGCAAAAGGGGTGCATGAGCATGTGTATTTCTGTTGGAAGCACTTGAGATTTAACCAGTTTCTCTGGGATGTTTCACGTAAGATTAAATTTCCCTTCCCTCCTTTTACTTTAGCAGCTGGCATGATCTCTGTTGTTCTAACTGTTCTCCCTCTTTTTCCCTTCCCGTTTTGCTCCATGTTTCCCAATACAGAGGAGAAGCCCAGAATAAAGTAAGTATGAGGGGCAGGGAGTTTCAAACCCCTGGCATCATGTCTCTGGTCTAGCAGAAGCTGTTAGATTGTCTATTAGGCAAACAACCACTAGCAGCCTTTAACCCAGCTGTTCCTGCAAGTCCTTCCAGGATGTCTGCTTCTGCCAGAGGATGCCTTAGCAGTAGATACTGCCCAGGGTCTTCTGACCAGTTCCTGATACAATCAGAGGACTGGTGAACTGTCCAAGATACAGCAGTCTCGCAGTACCACAAGATACAGGCAGCTTAATGGTAAATCCTCTGTGAGAGGCTATGGCTGAGGAACTACCCACCCACCCAGCATCACTGACAGTAGTAAGGGTGGGAAATGTCAGGCTGGGCTGACTGGAGCTTAACTAAGGTTTCCTATGGACCTTCTGGGTCTCAGCACCTTCCCTTCCCACTCCACCAGCTGCCCAGAACAGAGTGTATAGCACTGAGCCAACAACCTCACAGACCAGCCCTGTGGTAGGGAATGACCACAGGCTTTGGGAATCAGAAGGGGGTTTAGGGATAACTCCCTGTCCTGCACAACCTTCCAGGAAGGACAATGGTCCTTAGTGCTAGTCTGGAGTAATTTTCCATTGATTTGCTATTTCATCCCTCTGTATTTCCATCAATGTTCCCCCTGGTCAGCATCATTTGTAAGGTCAGGGCGGGATGTGGGATTTAAAAAAGCTGCCTGTTCTTTAAGAAGAAAATACCTTTTTGTGTGTGTGTGTGTGTGTGTGTTTTGTTTTGTTTTGTTCTGTTTTGGTTTTGTCTCTCTGCAGACTAACTGCTCCTAAAATACCGGAGGGTGAGAAAGTAGATTTTGATGTAAGTATTCCTGAGAGTATTTGTCTGTCTGTACCTGAGCCATACACATAACTCCTTCTGCATTGGATATTGGTGAGGATAAAGTAAAAGGACAAAAGTCTGGATGCTTTGCTGCCTGTTTTCAGGGGAAGACCACTCTTCTCTCCCTGAAACATTCTGGATGCATTTGTTGCTAATGTGACAAAGCCAAAATCAAGGTTTGTTTTGTTTGTTTTGTTTTGTTTTGTTTTGTTTTTCTCCATGAATCCTTGAAGCTAATATATGATAAAAGGTGAAGTAAGTGGTTTAGGAGATCTCAGATCCCCCTTCCCATTGTCGTAAATGGTTTGAAGGTTGCAGGTTGAAATAAAGGCCTATGTGCCTCAGTCACTGAGGAACACTACTGAAAATGGTAATAGAATTTTAGTAATAAACAGAGATCCAAACACCTTCCTACAAAGTTGTTAGGAAACTTAAGAAACTCTGATATTGAAAACCTCAAAGGAAACATCTGCTTTGTCCAAAAATGCAGGAACATTTTCTAGGTAAGGTTCATATCCTGAAGCACAGAGGAGGCAGCTATATGCAAATATAGGTAGCTAAGCAAAGCCAGTGATAAAATACGGTGAAGGGGAATAGGAGACGTGGATTCTGTTCCATTCTGGGCTCCTGACTGTCACCTGAATGAGTCTCTGACTCTCTGTGACCTGCATCAACAGCCATTTAAGTGAATACCATCAATTTCCATGGATATCTGCAGCCACTTTCTGCTTTTGTTTCTCCGTTTCTCACCCAGCATGGTGCTGGGAATGGCCAGGGCATGTTCCTAGAGCAATATGGGCTTACTTAATGCATTTTCCTGCTCTTTTAGGATATCCAAAAGAAAAGGCAGAACAAAGATCTGATTGAACTGCAGGCTTTGATTGACAGCCACTTTGAAGCTCGGAGGAAGGAAGAGGAAGAGCTGGTTGCCCTAAAGGAGAGGATTGTGAGTCCTTGTGCTGCCATTCCCTTATACTAGACTGAGAGATCCTCTGTAGAGAAGCTGAATCCATTAGTCCACTGTCAGACTCTGGCAGAAAGCTGTGTTGCCATCACTTGTCACAGCAAGTGACTCAAGTGACTGCACCACCAAATGGCTCCTGCCCACAGCTGTCCCCTCTCTCAGCCTCCTGTTTAACACCCGGGAATTGCACACGAGACCCTTCTGCACATCCCAGCAAGGGAGTAGGTGGCTTCCTCTCTACAAACCAAAGCTCTTAGTGGTGGGGCATAACTCTGGCAGTTGATAAAGCCACAGTGATGACTCAATGCCTCTGCCACCACTTCTTGCAGGAGAAGCGCAGAGCTGAAAGAGCAGAGCAACAGAGAATCCGGGCTGAGAAGGAGAAGGAGCGTCAGGCAAGGCTTGCGGTAAGTGCCTTTGCATCTCTCTCCTTGTCTCAGCATCAGCTTGGAGAAGATCTCCAAAAAAAAACCCAAAACCTACTCTCTTGGAGAAGATCTCCAAAAACCTACAGGTTCTGCCTGTCTCAGTGTGCAGAAGAAATGACCACATTCTTAAAGCAAGGGCAGGAACCAGGAGCTGCCAGTTCTCATCAACATGCTTATCTGATCATGTTCCCTACAGTGACACTGTCTGCTGGGGAAGCTGGGAGTCTCCCCTAGAGTAACCTGCTTCTCTGTGTTGCACTCCACAGGAGGAAAAGGCACGGAGAGAGGAAGAAGATGCCAAGAGAAAAGCTGAGGATGATCTCAAGAAGAAGAAGGCACTGTCCTCCATGGGTGCCACATACAGCAGCTATCTGGCTAAGGTAAAAAACATGGATTGATGGACAAAAGATGGAAATGTTAAATCGCAGGGTTGACTGGGAACAGTCTTTATTACAAGTTGAGAAAACACCTCAACTTTAATTCCTCTGGATCCTTGCAGCTTGTCTTTGTCACTGAAATGGTTTCAGTCAGCCCAAATTTCTGCAATCTGATATTAATTGATGTTCTGAAAATAGGCTGATCAGAAGAGAGGAAAGAAGCAAACAGCTAGAGAGACAAAGAAGAAAGTCCTGGCTGAGAGGCGCAAGCCCTTGAACATTGACCACCTTAATGAAGACAAGCTGAGGTAACATGTTTATCTGAATTTACTGTATGTAATCCACTGAAATTCGGTCTTAGTGTCCTGCAGTCTTCTCTAGTGAAAAAATGAGGTAGAGGAGAGGCTGTGTGTGACACATGCAAGAGTTGCAAGTAAAAGGCTATCAGGTGAGAAGGTGAGAAAAATATGACCTTGAGAATGGTGAGTCGCTTTCAGAGAACAGAAAGGATTTGCAGGAACATGTGTGAACTCCATCAAATAAAATGTAAAAAGCCTCATGACTAGTGATGTGTAACCGGTAGAAAAGATACGATGTGATGTGCTTCTCCCATCTTTCTTTCCCCATAAACACATAGGGACAAGGCTAAGGAACTGTGGGACTGGTTATACCAGCTGGAGACTGAGAAATATGACTTTACAGAGCAGATCAAGAGGAAAAAATACGAGGTGAGTTGAGAAGCCGTTTTGCTAATGGCACTGGGTCCAAAATGTAAAAAATCTCTGTGACTCCTCTGGCAAAAGCCCTGTGGTGACATCATTTGGGTCTCCAATGCCCTTTGAAGGGCAGGAAGACACCTGGAACTTCATTCCACTGATGTACACACTCAAACTGTTTTTCACATTTTAGGCTGAAATTAAATAGACCACTCTGAAGGTTTTCTGTGCCCCATGGCAAGGCAATCCCAGTGGAAAATGCACTCCCCACCCTCTGCTCAAATACACTTTGTTCATTCTTGCTTATCTATAGGTAACCGTGGCCTGAAAATTCAGTGACTCGCAATGTACTCATCTCCACTGCAAAGTAATAGAATTAAATCCATCTTGTACTTCAGACTTGAATGCTGTAAGTTGTATTCCCATCCCAGACAGATTCTCTGTGGACTGAGCTGTCTGGAGTCACTGAAAACAGTCAGATGCTCCTGTCCGGAGACAGAAGTGTCATATGGTAATTGAAAGTGGATGTGTTTCCTTCACAGGCAGTCTCAGGACAGGGCTGCAGTCACCTGTGTCAGGTTTTGGTGGCAGAGAAATCCAACTTGATCTCTCCACCTTGCTCTCCTGTTAATTCCCCATCATACAGACACATATTGACAGGGAATGAGCAACACCAACATAACTATCTCAATCTCTCTTAGATTTTAACACTGCGTTGCAGGCTGCAGGAGCTTTCCAAGTTGTAAGTACAATGAACTTGCCTGTGTAACAGCAGCAGCAAAGGCTACCAAATGCATGAGCCTGCCGCATGGTCAGAGGCCAGGAACTGGCACTTGGCTCCAAGTGCAGAGAGAAAAGAGAAAACTGGATCTTGTGTACCTCCCTCCCTCCCTTCCTTTTTCTCTCCCCTTCCATTCCTTGAAAAGATGTTAAGTGGTAATTTCAGAAAAGAGTGGGGTTCCAACAGGGGTATGGCTAAAGAACTGAGCATGTGACTCACTCAGACCATCTTGAAAATAATTCCCAGTCCAAACCTCTGGTATTGTGTGCATGCAGGAGTCACTCTGATGCACCTGGGATACATGCAGAAGCTTAGGGCTGCATGTGCAGTAGCCTGGACTTCACACCAAAGAATGGAATAGGGTGTGGAAAGATTGGCCATCTTGTGGCACAGGCTTATCCAGATCCAGAGTACTGGAGAGAATGAGCTGAAGGAAAACAGGTCACCTGGGTGTGGGAAAACAGGAATTAAGGCAGCGCCAGGGGAGACTTAAATGCATTGGGAGTGAAACCTCTGCATAAACAAAGAGGTGGCTGCTGCTGAAAAGCAAGGAGAAAAAGTACAAGTGAACAAAGTAGGAGGAAAATGCACAGCTGAGATAGGAGAAGTGGAAGAACAAACAAGGGGAAGATGGCAACAGGGAAAAAAGTGAGGAGAAGGGTGAGTGAAAACAGCAAAGGGAATGAATGAAGGAGACACAAGCAGGGATGCGAGGGAGAGACAAAGGAAGGAACAGGGACACACAGGATTGGAGCTGTTCTTTAGCTCTGGTGTCTGTTGCTCTTTGGTGCTTCATTGGAGAGTGAGTGTTATAGTCACTATCACAAGGTTATCACTGAAGGTAAGTCATGAGTCCTTGGGTCAAAGTGAAGACAGCTGGTTCTCCTCCACACTTGGGAAAAATACTCGGTTGCAGAAATTAATCTAAACCGCTGTGGCAGATAGTAAAGCTTCCATCAGTAAGTACAAAAGCAGGTGATCCGCTGATCCGTCCTTCCTTCCTTCCTTGTGTTGTCCTGTTCAAACTAATGTTTCAGTCTCTTATTTTGTTTCTGTTTGCCATGGAAAGACATGAGCCAGGAAATATCCGTTGTTGGGCCAACCCGAATGTATGACACTTGTTTTTTCTTGGTTTGCATGTGGGGAATGTCAAGTGCTACTTGAAATATTCAAATGTTGGGTCATCAGTTCTTTGACCTACAGACCTGGGGGAGAACTTCTGATTTACTCCAAAAGAAGCAGCAAAGCATGTGTATTGACAAAGGGTATTTTTCCACCCTGGGAAAATTAGGTAGAACCCTGACTCAGTTACACATACTAAGGTGAAGGGGCAAAAGAGGGATCTTTATCACACCCTAGTTCTTGTGGGCTTCTCCAGAAGCCCAGAAGAGTGTGGGGAGGGTCCCAGGGTTTCCATAGTGAGTCCAGGGCAGGACTGAAGTGCTAAGTTAGGCCATAAGGTGCTCATCCTGTGCAAGGTAGGTGTTTGCTTTCTTGTGCACCAGGTTGAGACATACAGTTTACCCAAAGCTAAACAAAGGGACACCTCTGTCTTGTAGGACATACTCTCTAGTGGCTTTAAGTCATCAACAGAGCTTGGGAAGGTCTTCGGAACCCTCAATTCAACCTTTTCCTCTGTGGCTGCTGAAGGCTGTCCTTGAATATGTTATTCTTCAGCCCCTTTAAATTTAATCTTCTCTTATTAGATGAGTATCTGGGGAAGGTGGTGACTACTGTAAGCTCCTCGCTTCCTGCTCTGCCAGCCAGCAAAGGTACTCCAGCAGAATGTGACACTCATCTTCCATTCTTGAGGTCCCTGTCCAACACTGAAGCTCTTTGAGTTTAGACACTTCCTAATGTGTAGGAGTAAGGGAAGAGTGAGAAGGTGAGATTGACCCAAACAGGTGACAGAGCCATTCAAGAGCTTTCCAGCTAGCCAGGGCGACACTCATTCCTGTTCACTTGTCTGCAGTCTGACACATGAGTTCATAGGAGATTAATTAATATATGTAGGAACTCTTCTAATAAGGGTTATAAAATTCTAACTCTTCTTGCTCTTGACACATGAATCTGGCTTATGGTTTTGTTGCCAAGGAGCAACATTTCTCCCCTTCAAGCAAGAGGAGCTTTTATTTCAAAGAAAGGATTAATCCCTACCATGGGCACCTGTTTCCAGCACTTCAGCAGGTAAAACTCTCCTGTTGGTGAGGGATCAAGGTTTCTTTATCTCTAAAAACCCTGGTCATGTATGTTGTTTGCAGATTATCACCTTCAGGAACCGGATCGATCAGGCTCAGAAGCAGTAAGTACCTATATCCCCTTGCTAGCTCCTGGCTTGGGGATATCTTCTCAGTGTTCAAAGTATTTGCTTCAGCCTCTACACCGACATTTTCTTGTTGCAATGAAATGAGGTTAGAGATGAGAGGGCAACTCCCATCCTGCCTCACATGGAGAAAATGAAGGGGAAACTGGAGTGAATATAACAGCTAACAAGAAAAAATCATGTTTCTTCACACCATGTCTGCAAAATTCCCCTCTGCTTGCTGCTGGGGCTTTCAAACACCCGACTGAGGTGCTTTGAATACTTGAGGGAATACAACCATTGTTTATGAAGGGTAAACAAGTGGTTGCTAAGACTGTAAGGATTGGTGTGTAACAAGACTAACATCATGGGATTACTGTTGTGAGTTCTTTTCACTCCTTGTTGCTGTCTCACTTTTTTTCCCACAAGACTTGTATGGCACTGAATTTTTTTGAGTCTTAGATCTTTAATTATTATTCTTGGTGTTTGCAGTGAACTGTGGAGAGGTCAGGGCTAGACAAAGCCTGGGGGCTAGGCCATGTAGGAAACTAACAGAGAGAAGGAACTGCAGGGAATCAAGGGAGGAGAGCTCTCCAGCTGTGGGATTTGATCTTCACTGTGCCTCTGTATCTTAGCAAAGTCATGCCAGGAATGAAGTGGTGGTCTTTGGTGACATCTTTGGATGGCAGGAGTGACCAGACAGTGAGTGTCTTCCCACTTCCCCAGGCCACCCTGCCTTATCAGATGAATGTAGCACTGGGGGCTCAGTTGTCTGTAAATGCTAAAGATAAGGCTTGACCTTCCCATGGTATTTTCTGTGCAGAGCTGTAGGCTGAGAGACCTCAGCAGAATGTGCAGCTGCAGAAGGGTGCCCTGTTTTGTCTGGTTGTTGCTGCTCTTCTGAGGGGCACTACCACACCACCCACAGCAGTCTTTGCCATTGCCACACACTTGCTCCCCCAAAAGGCACAAGAGTCTCTCAAGACATCCTATCAGAAGGTTGCACTGAGAAGCCCACAGCTCATGAGATTTCTGCAGACTTTATTTTCTCCTTGCACTAGACAGCCTCATTCCAAAGCGATGCCTGCTGATGTGTCACCCAAGGATCAAGTGATGCTTTGGTTTCAGCCTTTATTAAGTCTCCTTAAGCACACTCTAAATATTAGGTACAACATCAAACATCACAGGCGCTTGTGGAGATAAAAGGACTCTGCTTTATTTGAGGAGCTACCCAGTTCCTATACTGGGGTTTGAACCCACAGAAAGGCTGGCAAAAGGGACACTTATTAGAATCAGAAAACACTCTGCTCTTTCACATAAAAGGTCAATTTTTCGAGTAGCCCAAGTCTAACTTGGTCAAAAGGTAAAGTATCCTCTCTGTGTACGTCTGTGTCACTGTGCTACCTCCTCCTGTAAATCTGGTTAGGGCCCTTCAACCAGTCCATGGGGCAGCACCACAAAAATCTCCCCAGATATGTTGTCCACATTTATTTTTATTTTCTGCTGTCTGGAGGAAGCAGTGGTTCTGCAGAAGGCTTCTTCTTGATAGCAAGGCCCCACCACCTTGTGCTTGGCCCCCGAGCCCACACTCTGCCATGTCAAAGAGCTGCCACCAGTTTGCATGTACTTTGGGGTCGAGAACTGGCTTCATCGTCGCATGTGTGAGATGGAAAGGTTTGGTGGTGTGCCAAGCCCCAAAAGCCAAGGTGCTGCCTAAGGGTGCAGAATCTAACTTGACTAACTTCACGCCTGGCCCCTCTCTGACTCTGGCCATGTGTGCTTCCCAGTCAGAAGGTAAGTGGCTTGCATGTAGGATTGCCTGCCTGTGTGCGAGGAGTCAGTATGTGGAGAGAGTCTGCTTTGGGTGCTTTGCGTGGGGAGCGAAGCTGCACTGCTCCCACATGCACCACAAGCAGGACTCACTGATGTGTGGGGAGGCCGAAAAATTTGCTTGGGGGCTATTTTGGAGGCTCTTGCTCTCATGATACAAGGAAGAGGCCACTGCCTTTGCTAGAGCAAAGCAGTTCTTAGTTGTATTTAAATTATTGCTCAGCTTTTTTCCTCCACTACTAGAAGACAGAGCACCCTGGGGGAATTTGACCAGAGCTCCTTGATTACAAGGAAATTTTCTCCAGAAACAGCTCTAAATTCTAAAATTCAGATTATAGCAGATTTGAATTCAGGACATGTCAAGTCAGTCGACTGGATAGGCCTGTCACTTAGTTCTGAGACCACTTGGACTTCTGTCCTGGTAATGCAGGAATATGGAAGGGTCCAACTCTTTCGGGCATACACACCTCGGCCTTTCACTAACAGCCTGAGGAGGAATCTCTTTGTCCCTGTTGTGCAATATTTGTCTCAGGATGTGCCCTATGGCGGGGTTTCCCAACATGGGAGAAGTGAAAGCCTAATCTAAGAGTGAACCTAATCTAAATGAACCTAATCTAGGAGTCAGAAATGCGCAGCGGTCGCAGAGCCCCACCACTTCCATCACACTGATGTGTTTTTCTTTCCTTTTGTATCACAGCAGCAAGAAGGCAGGAGCCAAGGGCAAGGTTGGCGGGCGCTGGAAGTAAAGAACTGGGCAGGATGACCCTTAGTGGCGTGCCAAAACCCTGCTGGTCTCCTCTTCCTTCCTTCACCGATCACTTGTGTTCCCATGCCCTGGCAATAACAAGAATCACAACATCAGCCCGGGTTGGCTACTGCTGCTGCTTGTCTTCTTTTTCTGCCTGGAGGGGCCTGGTGTCTTCCTTGGTCAGAAGGAAGCAGGTTCCTCGTGGAACTGAGATGACTCCTCCCTGGCATCTTCAATTCCTGCTGAGCATGTCCTTATCCTGCCGCTAAAAATCTAGTCCTGTAGATTGCTGTGTACAAATCTCTGGATTTTGTAAATAAAGCACAACCCGTCCCTTCTCCCCCGGCAGCCCTCTGGAATGGCCTTTTGTACTTCATTTTAGGGCGTCCCCTTTTGTAAGGATTTCAGAGTCGGTCCGAATCCTTACTTAATATCATTAGATCCAGCTCTGCAACTGGGCTTGAGGCTCAGTATCATCAGAAAAGAGATGGGAGTGGGGAACTTTTTGACAGCCGCCACCCAGATAACAAAAGCTGACTGTTCTGGGGGAGCTCTGGGTCTGGAGAATTGTGATGGGGGTGAAAAATGTAGTAGAGATTAACTTAAAAGTTTGAGTGAGGAAGGGAATTGAAGCACTAGGGACAAAGAAACAAATCTAGAGTGCAGAGCATTTCTTAACTGCAGACAAGTCACAACACAATATAGAGAACGAGTCACTCAAATATTACAGTAGAACATTTATTGAAGCAGTGAACCTACATTACTATTAAAGCCCAGTACTGAAGTGTGATTTACTTGGTTAATTCAGTGAAAGCACAAAAGGCTGTTACTAGATTTGGGATGTGAGTGATGCTTTAAGAGGCTCTTCTGTTTGCCAGCCCTTGAAATGCCCTGCTGGAGGGAACTCCACCAGGGATGGTGTTTCTCTCCATGGTTCCAAACTTGTGGAACACTCTGTAAGTGCAGCAACAGTGTCATAGATTTGTAAGAGTGGTTTGGGTGGGAAGGGACCTTTCAAGGTCATCCAGTCCAACTCCCCTGCAGTGAGCAGGGACATCTGCAACTAGAGGAGGTTGCTCAGAGCCCCAGCCAACCTCACCTGGAATGGTTCCAGGAATGGGGCATCGACCACCTCTCTGGGCAACCTGGGCCAGGCTCTTGCTACCCTCAGTGGAAAATGTTTCTTCCTTCTCTATAGTCTAAATCTCCCTCTTCTAGTTTAAACCCATCACGCTTTGTCCTGTCACGACAGGCCCTGGTAAAATGGCTCTGCTTCTGTTTGGCCCCTTGAAGTACTGAAAGGCCGCAATAAGGTCTCCCCGGAGCCTTTTCTTTTTGGACAACCCCAGGGTGCGGCTGGACCCTGGGGCGAGCTGTGGTTGTGCGAGGGCGGCAGCGAAGAGGGGCCGCCATGGGGGGGCGGCCTGACCGACCCCTCCAGCTCCTCCGCTCCAGCAGGGGGCGGTACTTGCCGGCGCTCCACCGGAAGCTGCTCTCCTCTTCGTCACTTCCGGGCGGGCCTGGGCCATGTCGGCGGGCGCGCGGAGGACAGTGTGAGCGGAGTGCAGTGCGGCGCGGTGGGGGGAGGCTGGGCGGGCTCTGGGCGGCGGTGTGTCGGTCGGTCGGTCGGTCGGTCGGTCGGTCGGTCGGTCGGTCGGTCTGTCTGTCTGTCTATCTATCTATCTATCTATCGGTCAGGCAGTCAGCTAGCCGCGGCCTTTCCCCACAGGTACCCGCTGTTCCAGCTGGGCGGCCCCCAGCTGCGGATCTTCCGGCCTAACTTCTTCATGCTGGCGGTGCGGCCCGGCGTGCCCCAGCCCGAGGACACCGTCCAGTTCCGCGTCTCCATGGAGTGAGTGGGGGGACGGTGAGGGGACGGGGTACGGCGTGGCGTAACCCTCCCCGCAGCGCAGCTGCCGCGGGGCTGGGCCTTTCTGCTGCGGGAAGGGTCCAGCGCTGCCCCAGGGATGTTCAGAGGCACCTTCTAGAGCCCACAGACCCCCTTTCTCAGTGCTGCAAGTCTCGACACACAGTGTCTTTTTGCCTCCTTCAGCGCTGCAGCTTATTAGCTGAGGGTAGGAAGGTGAAGTGCCAGACAGCACCCTTTGGGCTGGGGAAAGGGGCTTCTTCACGAGGGAGACCTTTGAGAGGGCAGTCAGGACACTGATTTAAGTACGAGCTTTGCTTGGCTCTTTCTGGACATTAGTGAGGGTCAGCCTTCCCTAGAATGGGCTGAGGAAGGAAGTGCTTATGAAGATGACCTAGAGAAAGCAAGGCAATGTCCAGGTATTTGTCAGGACTTTTTTAACCTGACCGGTCTGGTTTAACACACTAAAGCCCACAAGCCTGTAGCAGGTTCTAAAAAGATTAGAAACTCTTATGCAGAAGATAAGAAAGGGTTCTCAGCTCGGGCAGTGAGAAAGCCTACCCACTGCCACTGAATACAGAATTTATCTGGGGATTGAGGTTACAGAGCATAAAATGTTTGTCATTGTTCCAGTTTGTGCATAATGAATGTAGCAGTCTGTGATATGTGTTCAGCTCATACTTTAGTGCAGTAAAGCTACCTGGGTTAAGAGAAGATGTGTTTATTCTAGAATATCAACCAGTCTATAAATACTCTGGCTTAGTTTTATTTTATTTAAATATTTCTATTTTTCCTCCTTTCATCCCTCAAAATCTTTTGGCGTTGCCCAGAATGACGAAAGTGGATATAAAGAATTACCTTGAAAAAATATACAACGTGCCAGTAGCTGCTGTGAGGACCAGGATACAGTACGGTAAGGGCAGCTGAGCCGTCCACAGGGATAAGTACAGCATCCATCCCCACACAGCCAGAGTACACCCGTCCTATCAAAAAATCATTAGATTTCATCAAACTGTGGTTCCAGGTGCTTAGCTGGTGATGTTTGTCAGCTTAGTTGTTTATTTGTCCCTTCAGATGAATATCTGCCACTTCCTATTTAAATGCTTTGATTAGTTTATGACACAAATTTATTTTCAAAAAGAAAAATCAAATTAAAAAACTTGACTTTTGCTGTGTGCTTTTGTAGTTGATATTATTTTTCCTTGAAGACCCATGAGTATCTCACTTCAGAAAGAACTTCATGTGTGTTAATAACATTAGTAATTAAGCTTAATTTGAGCCATAGCCTTTTGTAAAGCACAAAACATGTGGGTTGGGGTTACTTGGTGTACACAGAGGTGTTGTAGTCTAACAAAAGGTAAAGTTTGGAGAGAAAGCAAAAATATTCTATTAGACCAGGAGATAATATTATTAAAACATATTGAGAAACTTGGTTTTCATCACCTGTCATTAAATTTCTGCTGCAGACTTCCCTCAAGGGGCCTCTGCCCTGTGCCACCCCTATTAAAAAAAACACCAAAACACCAAAAACCCAACATAAAACCAATCTAAGAGGAAAAAAAAAAAAGTTTCTAGTTTTAAGTTATGCTGAACTCTGACTTGGAGCAGAGGGACCCATCTCTAACTGAAATTTCTATAATGTCACCTTTACATTTGAGTGCTTCCTTCCCCAGAGTTTCTCTGACCGCAGTTTGGGTGCAGTGGTGCAAAGTCAGGAAAGTAATTTTCATGCAGTTTAGCTTTCTCATCATCAGGCAGTGCATTCATTAATTGTCTGGAGAGTGACTTGTTGGCTAGGACATTATTGACTGCTGGGTTTTCCTTTTTTCACACGGTGACCTAGGGAAGGAATTCATTGATGTGTTTGTAATGGTAAGAGTAAGGATGATTTTAAAAAAGGGATAGGAAAAAAGAGCTGTAATAGTAGAAAATGAAAGAAAAATTATTCAAAATAGGCTGTAAAACTCAGAACATAAAAAAGAAGTTATCTGTAATATACTTGTGTGAAAAAAGAGAAGTAAATAAAGTTGTAACTACCAAACGTGCTGTTCCAAACAGCACTGAAAAGTAATCATGCTCATCCTTAGAGCCACTTCACCCCACACTGGTAATGGGAGTGATGGTAGAATGTGTAAATTCAGGGATAAAGGAGGAGAGGGGGTTAGAATGTCATAATTGGAGAGCTTTAATGCCTGCCAAACAGGCAGGGAATAAATTTGACTTCTCAATCAGCTGTTACCAGCAAATCTGCAGAAGGTTGAGGTGCTTTTTGGGATGCAGAGTGTAATTTCCTGGTGTATAAAGAGTAGATTCTCCTCATTAGATGCATAGTTAAAACAGGCACAGTTGAAGCTCTTTAGTAGTCATTTCCTCCTTGTCTCCCTGATGCCATTGATGTTGGGAGGACAGGTTATTGCTCCCAACCCACTACTCAAGGAGACTTTGGCTCCTTGGTTCTTTGTGTGGCTGTCAGCAGCCTGAGTGATGATGCTTTGGCTTCCAACTTGAGGACAATAGTGCCTTCCAGTTTTGGTCCATTTTAGTAATTGGGATGCTGTGCTGGTAGTGAAGAAAGTGTATTCCTCCTAGCAATAAATCAGGTGTAGCAAAATTCCCCCTTCAGCTCGGACTTAGTTTGGGGAACTTGGAAGTTGTGGCAAGTAAAAAGTGTGACTCTCATAATTTCTGCAGGTGCAAACAACAAGAGGAACCACAAGAACCAGAGAGTGAAGAAGCCGGATTACAAGGTGGCCTATGTACAGCTGGTGAGTTAACAGGGGTGATGGTGGGGAAGGAGGAAGGGACTGGTAACACGTCAAGCTAGAAGGAACATTCAGTGGATTGTCCAGTTGGCTGAGTATTTTCTTCAATATGTTCCAGAATATATAAAGAGATTGAAATGACTTGGTCTAAAAATCAAACTCAAACAAAAGGTTTGTTTTCAAGTCCCATATTTGTTCGAGGCCTGTAAGTAAGTTCTGGTCTGATGTCACACAGTGCTGCTTTGCTGGTTGAGTTCCATGCTGACCTTGTACTCTGTGTGCTGGAAGATTCACAACTTGTGTTTGATGTGGTTGATTAATGAAACGTCCAGTAAGTGAAAGAATGTATTGTATGGGTAGGGAACTAAATATTAAAGCTTTTTGGATTTCAGAGAACACTAGGGCTCCTCGGATTGCTTTTAGTCATGTCTTAACAGGCGGGCTTTGTGGCTAAACCAGGTTCCCAAATGTATGTTGGTTGCCCAATGGAAAAGGTGCTTCATGTTCTTTATGAGTTTCTTTCATAACAGGAGCATATTATAGTTTGGACTTCTCCTGGGCTTACCTGTCTCTGTGTAAAAAACAAACGCTGCCAGTGACAGAACCCCCCCTCACATACCCGAATTACATTAAAGGAATGCTATTTCTGGTTGCAAAACCATAAGCTCAAAATTGCTGTTGGCAACACAACCTCAGCATTACTCCATCCAGGGACAAGGATTCACTGTGGGGGAATCGCTGTGTAATCTTACAGACTGCATAAGGCTTCCTACAGACTCAGGGCCAGACGAAAGAGGCCCAGACAATGAGAAATCTGATGGGGTTTTAATTTTTCCAAGTTGAAAGGTTTTTCTCTAAGCCCCTTCTTGGGGGGGGAGAAAAGTGAGGAGAGTGTGGTTTTTCTAGACAGCTCTTGCTTTTAAGAGAACATTATGAAGTACAATATTAATAGAAAGTCACAGGGGTGTATTTAAGTGAGGACTAACCTTGACTTACTGTGCTGAAGTTAAAGGCAACCTCATGTCTGTAAGGATCTTGCATTATGATGGCTGAAAACAATGTTCTTTTTCCAAGGGTGAGGCTGTGCCTTAGTGGACAAATTCTCCCCATGCATTATCTGTGATAGGTTTTTGTTGGCGAGAGGTCGGGTTGGAATGATGCTTCAAGAACCCAGCTGAGGAATTGAATGTCAGGAGTCGTGGTGTAGCTTACACCTTACTTTCTCTGAGTGTTGTTCCTTACTAGGTAATTGCAGGGACTTCCTATTGCCACTCCTCTCGCTAGTGACTGCTTTTAGAAACACATTTCCCAAGGTTAAAGCTGCTGTGGATCTTTAGCGAGCTGTGGTCAGCTCTCCAGTTTTATTTCACTGTATTTAATGGAGTCTTGTTTATGTTGTCTGCTGAGCTGAGGAGGAGGCAGTTTGCAACCCACAGATGCTTTGAGGGGAAGGAGTGGGAAGGAAAATGCTGTTGCTTTGTGGAGCAAGCCACTCATTTTAGGCATTTATTTCCTATCTAACCCTAGGCCTAGAATAGCTGCCATTACCTTAAGGGCAGCTCCATGGTGGAGTGAAGGCTCACCCATACCAGCTTGCTCCTGGAGGCAATGGCACAGCAGGTACTGGTTGGTCCTCCAGCCTTGTGTTTTCTCTGCTGGGCAATGTCCAGAGCCCTGGGGTACTGCTGCTGAGGACTACACTTGGTACACAGAACAGCAAATGTCCCATCCTGTGTTGCCCAAAGACTTTCATCCCGTGGTTTCTGTCTATCCTATGAAGGACATCAGGAGACTGCCTTTTGTGTTTGGTGCTGTAGATGTGGTGCTGAGGGACATGGTTTAGTGGTGACCTGGCAGTTCTGGGTTAATGGTTGGACTTGATGATCTTAAAGGTCTCTTCCAACCAGAACAATTACATGACTATTTCATCTCAAATGAGGGAATCCTGACCATTTACTACAACTTTGTTGGTGACGCTTGGTCTGTGCTTTGTCCCCTCAGCTCATTGTTGGTCCGTTGGTGTCTGTTAAATCCTTAAACATTTAGGTTTGTCTGTTGCTTAGTTTGTTGTTTGGGGTTTTTTTTTTTTTTTTTCCCCTTCTCATTTTCCTTTCGTTCTTTGCTTTTCATCACTAGCTCTGATGTCTCAGACAATTTGCTCCCAGTTCTGTGTTCACACCAGCTTTAAAGAGTGGGCGAGGCCAGAAACCCAATGCCATTTCTGAAACTGGAGAGTCTTGCCCTCATTCTCATTCCTGGTGGGATTCAGGCCATGGCAGGCCTCATGCAGCCCATTGTTAATATCTGCCTCATCTAGGAAAGTCTTTGGTAACTGCTGTAAAATCCTTAATTTGCAGGAGAATTACTTTGCATCTGCAGTGAGTCAGAGGAGCTGGGCTTTCCCACCATTTTTACCAGCTGTCTTGTCTCTCATTAATCCAGTTTCAAGTTAAAACTGCTTCTGACTGGAAAAATAAATGTTTGGAAGGTTTTGGGTCGATCTTTCCATTGCCCGCTAGATGGAAGTGTTGCTCTTTACAGCCTGGCCTGGTAGCAGCTGTGGTGTGGTTTACCTGGATGAAACCGAGTCTCTTCTCATGACCAGTTGACGCTTCAGAAGCCATCACCTTATGTGTCCCGGTGCAACACACGTGTCCATGAACATACTGCGAGTGTCTCAAAGGTGGAAGGTGTATGAAGTCATAGTCAATAATGCCCTGAAGTGACAGATTAGTGCCCCAGCTGGTCCACATGGAAGAGTTGTTGTCCTTTCTTTTGCAAATACTAGTTCTTGGAGGTTCTGAGCTGTTTACTTTATTCTCAGGCTGTAACTGGACAAATACATGATCTGTCCAAGCATAATATTTTCACACTAAAAAAATACCTCAAATCATAGAAGGCTGTGGATCAACAGTATCTTGCTATTCCAGAGCCTGCCTGCCTTTTCTTTCCTCTTTTGGAATGTGGTGAGAAAAGTTTAAAGTTGGAGACTTACAGCCCTGGGTATCAAATGCTACTTTTTTTTACACTGTTTATTTTTCTAAGTGAAAAACAGAGCTGTATATCTTTGTGGAGTAGACAAAATGAATACTATATAGCATATAGTAATACATAAAAAAAACCCGCAAAGAAAGCCAGTGGGAAACTTTACAGTTGCATCAACACAGGGAAATGAAAAAAACCCCACCACAACAACATCCCCTCCTCCTCCACCTCCTCGGGTGTTCTCACTGCTTTAGCTCAGCAGGTGTTAGCCCCCGTGGGAGCACAACTGTAGACAAGCCTCTGGAATCCAGACCTATTTTTAATCAAACCTGTTTTGAGAAATCTAATGGAGATGGCAGTGAAAAGGAGCCTGACCTTGTCAACAATAGGACTAACACCTATTTAGCTGCATGAGTGATGGCGCGGGTGGGACCGTTCTTGCAGAGCTTTCTCCTCAAACCCTGTTTAGATCGTCAGGTCTGTTCATAGTCATTAACCCATTTACACAGCAGATGGGAGAGAGGTTTTCTTTTGACATGTAGCAAGTTCAGAGGAAATGTGGATGGTCCATAGGCTGTGTGGATTTTCCAAGGTGCTTCCTGTGCTGCTTTGCTGTACATTTTAACAGCAGGTGTTACCAGGGCGATAGCAGAACTGTACAAATGTACCTGGTTATTAAACTTGACTGCCTTTGCTGCTGCTGCTGGACAGAATCCTGTGTTGTTGGGAGTCCAACATTTTTTTTCGTTAATGATATTATAAACATTGCTTTTTTTCCTAATTCTGAAGGACAGTAGTAAGTGCTTCGATTATCTAAATAATCAGAAGATTTCACAGTTGTTTACAGAATCGGTGTTTGCTGCGTCATTCCTACACAGTCATATCTGTGCTGATCTTCCATTCCTAAACTTTTCAAGGGACTTAAAGGTCAGAGAAGTACAAGTGAGTTTGTGCTGGATAATCCTTCCAGCAATTCTCTGACATGAGGCTCCACAGTGGAAACGGGAACACTTGACTTCAGAGGCCTAATTATGGTCACTTAACCCCTCATTAAATTGAATGGAGGCACTTTGTACCACTGCCTGTGATAAATTCTTCTACAGACACGGACAACAAAGTCTGTTTTCACCCTTTCTAGCGACCAAGGCTTGAAATCTAACGGCAAAAGACATGTTTGATGCTTTGGTCACTTTTTCTCTTGAAGGATGTTAGAATTTCACAATTAATCCTCCTAAGGCTCCTCCTAAGACCTTGTGTATTAGTTGGTTTTACCGCTGGGTGAATGATTGAGTTGAGCAAAATGCCAGTATCTCTTTTTGTATAGGATTTTCTTTTAGTGCACCTATATTGGTGAGGAAAGTGTTCTTTTCTCCCCCTTTCTTTGTGCTTCTGACTAACCTTAGTTAGTTATGCTGGCAGAAGCTTGAAAGGAGGACCAAGCCCTTGCCTTTTTAGAGCTTATTTCAGCTTATGTGAATTTCCATAATTCAATAACTGAAAGGATGACCATGGTTAAAGGGCTTGCAAAAGGTAAATCAGTGACCAACTGACAAGTTTACAAATAAGACACAATTTTCTTTTCTGCTTGAACGTGGCAGCATTTCATCTTCCAGCAGTTTGCAAAGCAGATAAAATCCTGATGAACTTGGTAGAAATTTAGATGTTTGCTTTATTTCAGTTAGGATGTAGCCTGGAGAAAAGGAGGCTCAGGGGAGACCTCACGCTCCATAACTCCCTCACAGGAGTTTGTAGCCAGGTGGGGTCGGGCTCTTCTCCCAAGGAACAAGCAATAGGACAAGAGGAAACAGCCTCATGTTGCACTGGGGAGGTTTAGGTTGGACGAGGAAAAATTTCTGCAAAAGAGTTGTCCAGGGCTGGCCCAGGCTGCCGAGGGCAGTGGTCAAGTCCCCATCTCCGTGGGGGAGCTTCAAAGCTGTGGAGATGTGGTGCTGAGGGACATGGTTTAGTGGTGACCCAGCACTGCTGGGTTAATGGTCGGACTCAATGACCTTAAAGGTCTCTTCCAAGCAAAACAATTACACGATTCTACAGTTTCATTCTGAGGATGCAATTTTCAAATGGTTGCTGTATAGAAGGGAAAACTTTTGCAAAGAGAAATGTAAGGAAAAGGAGTGCTGCATGAAGGAGGGACTATCCCCTCCATTCCTTTGGTGGTCATATTCTTGGAGATGGTGACATATGAGCTTGAGCCTCCGTAGCCTCTGGCATCATGTAGGACATGCCCTGGACGTAAATACGCCTGGACAGACTCACAGGCCTTTCTGTAAGCTGATGCCTTTGGTATTTTTTAAATTTTGAAATACCCAAGATACAGGCTTCTTCTGAAATCTAGCTACTGAGCATGCACAACAGCTATTTTTCATACAGCTTTCATCACTCCAGAGTCTTACAGTGCAGTATTACTGCCTAGTATTGTTACTTAAGATTTATCAACCTTCAGTTCTCAGGGTGTAATGTCTTGGCTGTTTTGAATGGTGTCTGGCTGCCAGCCAAAATTAGAATTTCTTCACAAAACAAGAGCTGGAAAGAGCCAACTTGTCTCAGCTGATTTTGATTTATTAAAAAGGCTCCAGATACAGATTGACATTTTCAGCTCAATATTTGACTTTCACCAGCCTTGAAATGGGAACTGCGAGCACTTTGATAAACAGACGAAAGGTTTGTCTGGTTCCGCTACAGCCTCTGTCGTATCTTCACCCCCCCCCCTTTAAAATAATAACTGTTTTGCAATGCTTAGTGCATTACCAGAGATGTTGTTAGCATGCTTTGGGGACAGCTTTCCTTCATTCTCCAATAAGGGAAGTGCACTGATCCTGGAAGCACACCAGAATGGAAGTGCTGCATAACAAGGACCATCCCTTACTATGTTGTTACCAGTATAAATAGTTCTCAGATTTTTGGTGTGGGTGATTTGCCTACCATGTTAGCCAGGATTGTTTTCTGACTTGTTTCACTAAAATGGCTTCCTTGCCAGGGCGGGTGAGTTATTCAAACTGGACCCCATCTGTTCTGTAGAATCACAGACTCTTGGGCAGCACTTGGCCTCAGGAGTGCTTGCTGCTCATCCTGCCACAGGAAGATTTCAGTAGGCTATAGCTATGGGATTGCTCAAGGATGTTGATAATGGCCAGTTTCTATGCCCTGAAATGGAACTCTGTGTTTCTGTATCTTAGGGCAGCTATTCTAAACATACAGAATCACAGCACTAAGTTGGAAGGGACCTCTGGAGGTGGTCTCATCCAACCCCCCTGCTCCAGCAGGGTCACCCAGAGCAGGAGGCCTGGGATCGTAGTGTCCAGGTGGGTTTCCCTCTAGAGAAGGAGACTCTACAGCCTGTCTGGGCAGCCTGGGCCAGCCTCTGACACCCTCACAGGAAAGAATTTTCTCCTGTTCAGATGGAACCTCCTGGGTTCCAGTTTGTACCCATTGCCCCTTGTCCTGTCACTGGGCATCATCGACAAGAGTCTGGCCCCATCCTCCTGTCCCCTGCCCTTTAGCTATTGACCAGCATTGATCAGATCCCCTCTGTCTTCTTTCTCCAGCTGAACAGCCCCAGGGCTCTCAGCCTTTCCTGGACACAGAGATGCTCCAGGCCCTTCAGCATCTTCATGGCCTCTGCTGGACTCTCTCCAGTAGTTCCCCATCTCTTGAACTGGGGAGCCCAACACTGGACACACTACTCCAGATGTGGCCTCCCTGTGGCGGAGCAGAGGCGGAGGAGAACCTCCCTTGACCTGCTGGTCCCGCTCTTCTTAATGCACCCCAGAAGACCATTGGCCTTCTTGGCTACAAGGGCACATTGCTGTCTCACAGGCAATTTGTTGTCCACTAGGACATCATCTGTTGATAATTTGAAGGTACAAAAACCCCAGAGTGTTCATGATGGAAAGGAAAACCTTGATTTGTTCCAGTTGATCTAATCCAGGCTAGAATCAGGGCGAGAGCAATGTCCACGACAGCTCTCTTGTTTTTGTACTATGGTTAGGCTTTTAGGAAACCCCCAAGAAGTATGTACTACAAAAACAACTGGAGAGTTGCTGGGTATGAGTTGATATTTCCTAGATTCTAGTCTGGATAAGCTCAACTGGGATAAGTTAGGTTTTTTCTTTCCAATGTATATGCTTGAGGTTTAAATTCTTTCACACCTGTAAATTACCAGGTTGAGTGTATATGGCAAAATGAAACATTGGCCACATTCAGCTGGGTCAGGGACATGATTACAGCTTTTGGGGTGTTTAAATATGTCACATTTCAGATTCCAAAATGTACTATTGGTAGGCATTTTGTGGAAGGCTCATTTCATGTCCTTCATGGAACCATTTCATAACTGGGCTTCTTGCTTGATCATTTTTATTGCACAAGTTGGCCAATCTGAAAAAAAAACAAAAAAACAAACACCAAGCCCCACTGTTTTCATCTGAAGGAATTAAATGCTTTTGTTGAGATTTCTGTATTATTCTGCCATAGAAGTTGTTGTGTGGTAACATTTGTGAGCATTTTGGTGAGTGATTTTAGAGTTAGGAACTATCAGTTATGAGTTTTATGATGCAAAACCCCATACAGGATGTAAGGGTCCATACTGGTGAGTTTATTAAATTTGTGCTTAGTGCGAACACCACTAAAATGTAAATAGGTAATGTTAATGGGACAGAACGTTTCCACAGAGTAACAGTTTCCTGCTGTTAGATAGAAAAACAAGAGACCAAGCAAATGTTTCTTTTCCAAGAGGGAGAGATAGATCTGGTGATGGTTCACTGAAGGGACTTGTCTGTTTGTCAGAGTGACTGATGCAGATGTAATCACCTTAATCTCATTAGTGATCTATTAGATTGTTCCCACTGTAATTGTTTTACACTGTAGTCTTTATTTTTGTTGATAGGAGATATGTTAACTCTGTGTTTCCACATTACACCCGCCACTCACAGCTGCTGGGACTGTTCTCTCTGATCTGTAGCTGATCTCTCAACAGCCAGGACTGCTGTTCATACCCTGAGTGTTGAACGTAATGAATAGCTGCTCCACTGTGTATTTCTCCCATGGTGTTACTTTAACAGCATCGCTCATTTTGCTCATCTTGCTTTTACTGTGTGACTCACACAACAGCTCTGACCTGGTTCAGAGTCTTTGAAGAGGTGGCCTCCTCCTGACTATTCATCTGTATATAAAAAAATATCTCAGTGCATAATTTTGTGCATTAGTGCACAAAAGATGTGAAGCTGAAAGGGATTTTTTTGGGGGGGGAAGGATATATCTGTGTATCTTGGGGAGAGGGGTGGAAAGAGATCTTGAGAGTTGAAGAGGTACCATTTTGCACTCGCTGAAACTTCAGGGTGGTCTTTGATAGTAAGTATATGCATCATAGCTACTGCAGAAAGGCTGGAATGTTGCTCTGACCATTTGTTTTCTCTTTAGGGCCAAGGACAAACCTTTCAGTTTCCCAACCTATTTCCAGAGAAGGAACAAGACACAGAAACTCGCTCTTTTGATGACTACAAGGATAAATATATGGAGAGAGAGAAGCAGAAGGAGAAAGGTGACCCCAGACAAGGTGGAGTCCCTGATTGGTTTGGACTTTGATGCAAGAAGCCAGCTGCCTTTCTTTAGGCTCAGAGGGATTTTCATCAGCAGAACTTGCACTCTGCCCTTCTTGTAATGACCGAATGTTTATTCTTGAGCAGCCCTTGCGAGCGTGTCTTTTTTTTTTTCCTGGCTGTTTGTGCACGACTACAACAAAATGGCCCTAAAGAAATAAAAAGGTAAAATAAATCAGACTGCATCAGGTCTTTCCTGGGAACTTGTGAACTGTTTCTAAAATACAGAATTGCTTCTTGTTGTTTCTTACTGTGAGAGGAGTGTCACTGTGCTTACCTTCCTCACTCTTCTGTGGGCTGTTCTGAGTAGACAGAGGAGATGTTTAATTTCCTGTGATAAATGTAGTTAGCATTGAATAGAAAGTATAAAAGTCAAGGTATGTCAGTTGGATGTTGGCATGAAGGTGGAGATAACCAACTGGACTGTAGGCTCAGGATGTGAGGTTCCCTTGCTGTCAGGTGTTGTCCTGCTGTCCTGTGTATCGCCCTTCTTGCGCAGTGCCCCCTCCTTTCCTGGAGATGTGCGTGCGATCTGGTTACACTCCTTGAGTGCTCACCTTGTGTTTTGGATTTGTAAGGTAGGCTTTTGTGAGCCAGCACGTGTTCATTTGATCCCCAAAAGTATCAGGGAACAGACAGAGGTGGTGCACGGACTCTGCACTGCAGGTCACTTCTGCAGCCAGCCTGCCCTAGGAATGTTCATTGGCACAAGCTCCTTCTGCTGTCTGCAGCTACCTTGCAGTGCTGGCCAGAGTCCTGTGTGGACACAGTTTTTTTGGCATAGAAATGCTTCTGCCAGTGTAGTTTTGTGCTCAGGACTAATAAAAAGACTCTTTTTACTTTTAATGGTGCTAGTCCCTCTACTTCCAAGTTGCTGATGCCAGGACAGTGGTAGAACTTTTCTAGGCCTTCAGGGCTGCCACGTTCAGGTTTTTAATTTCTTGGCTCTGCAGCTGTTTCTCCTTGATCTGGTGAGGATATTTCCTCTTTTCCTTTGCCAAGTCATGTGCTCTGCTGTTGTGTCAGAAACGCCAGGGGAAAAGGAGGGTTGGGAAGGACTTCACCCCAGATAGAGAAGGATGTGTTTCTGCAGGCCGTTGGCTATAGCACCAGCACAGGCAGGGTTAAATGTACGGCTGATATTTCCCCAGCTTTTGAATCCTGCCTGCTTGGAGCAATTGGCAGGGTAGTGAATGAGCTGATGATGCCTCCAAAGCTTCTACCCGGGTGCTCTCCTTTATTGTTCTGAGTCTGAACTTCTTGTTTGGACAGCTAGCAAGATGTTTACAAGGAAACAGCTGTTCCCCAGAGAGGCAATCCAAGGAGGATTTTGCGCACCCCCTTCTGTTCATTAGTCACCTCTTTCCCTCTGCTACTTCCCTTCGCCATCTCCTCCTGTGGTTTGTTGCTTACAACCCCAGTGAGTCTCCCACCCAGCACTTTGTCCACTTTCCAAGGGGGATTGTGCATGATGACCTAAGTTAGCCGGTGCTTAACCAGAGAGATGCTCTTGGAGAGAAGGGAGATAAAGGAGGATTTGCTACTCACAGCCTGCCTGCAAAGTTACAATAGGAGATGTGGAAAAATACTGGCTTCTCTGAGAGCAGTTCATGTTTGGCATATCTGCAAAGCCAACGCTTCCAAAGTTTTGTAGTGACATGTGAAACTCCAGGTTAAATCAGGAGCTGATGTGCAATTTTGAAGTAGGAGGACTTAGTTTGTCTAGACATGAGGGTCTCTATGTATCCCCTCCTCTTGTTTTGTTTTTTGAGGGGGCTGTTTGTCAAACTCCCAGCTCTGTGTGGACCCGATCCATATCAGGGCCAGGGCTTTGTTCCTACAATATAATATTAAGAAGTTTGCTGGTTTTATTTTCTTCACTTTCCTTTGTGGTAACCTCCAATACAGGTAAGTCCATCTTCTTCACCATGGTGAAGAGGAAATGAATTCTAGTGCTGCCATGTATCCTCCTAGCTGGTTGGCCAGCCTTGAGCGAGCAAACAGTCGGGTATGTGGTAGTTCTGTATAAATGGGGCTGTATTCCACGTGTTAGGTGTTAGAGCAAGAGATGCATGAACCGTCAGCCTCTCTGCCTTCCCTGTTACATCCACAGGAGAGGTTGGAGTCACCAGCTTCTGTACTGACATTGAGGACCCAAGCTGAGAGGAGTTTATTTGCAGTCCCAAATATGCTCTAGGCTGAGTGAGTATCAAAAGCCCCTTGGGTAGGTCTGCTGTGCTTTGCTACTCTGTGATTTCTCAGTGATTAATTTCTAGCTCATCTTCAAGACAGGTTTCTATCTGGAGTGGCAGAAAGGGAAGAACTAGCGAGAGGAGTATACCTGTATCTATATGAAGTTGCTGCAACCAAATTCTGGCAGATATCTCAAGCTGCTTAAAAGAGCAATGTTACCAGCTACCTCTAAAATAGTCTTCCTGTGATATTAAGGTAAGATCAAAAAAAAAGAAAATCCAAAGTCCCTGACCCACCATTATTTTGCTTTAATGCTCCTGATTGCCCTGGAAGTGGGATTGAAAAGATCTTGAGTCTTTTCCAGTCCCTTGTTGGCCAGTGTTTCTGAGGAAGTGCCAGTGCTTAATATGATTTGGTGCTTCACTTCTTCCCAAATTCATCCCCCAGACTCTACAGGTAGGCTGGAGGATAACTGAGATGATACTTAGATGTGGAGGGAGAGCTTGTGTCATGTACTGGAGGAAGTACCAATGAGTGGTGAAACTAGGGCAAGGACTCTGAATGATGTAATTTTGCTCACTAAAATGTGTTCCTTCCAGTACATCCTGATGTTTAGTTTGGGTGATGCAAGGGATCAGCAGATCCTATGAGGTCACATCTAGCCCTGCTGTTGAGGTGTCGAGCTGTCCTTGGCTGTGTCAGCAGCCGTACCTGTGGGCCAAGGATTTGCATGTACGTGGGAATAGCTTCTCCAAGGACCAAAGTAATGACTTGCTTGAAGAAGCTGATGTTCACTGAGGTGCAGGAGAAGCCACGTCCCGCACTTGGCGGGCGCAGCTCTGCAGCTGCTGCCGTCTCTGACGTGCAAGGGAGACGTTGAACGTGGTTTCCTTCCCCTTTTTGACATGTGCAACCCCCCAAAGAGAGTAATGTGCTGGAACAGTCGGTGGGCGCGTGATTGACTGCGTCCGCCACTCTGCTGGAGAAAGGAGTCCGGCTGTGATGAGCATTGTCCCAGCAGTACCAGTACACTGCAGAGGGAACGTGCAATTGATTTTGATTTATTTACCGTTTTTTGAAAACAAACCAGAATGAATTGCAGAGACCATGAAGTGACTGTATAAGCATCTCCCCTAATGTTACAGTGTGGAAGAGTGTGTCCAGCAGGTTGAGGGAGGTACCCTCTCTACTCTGCCTTAGTGAGGTCTCTTCTGGAGTATTGTGTCCAGTTCTGGCCTCCCCAGTTCGAGAGAGGCAGGGAACTACTGGAGAGAGTCCTCTGTGCTGAGGAAAGGCTGAGAGCCCTGGGGCTGTTCATCTGGAGAAAAGACAACTGAGAGGGGATCTGATCAATAGCTAAAGGGCAGGGGTCAAGAGGATGGGGACAGACTCTTGTCAGTGGTGCCCAGTGACAGAACAAGGTGCAATGGGCACAAACTGGAACCCAGGAGGTTCCATCTGAATATGAGGAAAAAAACTTCTGTGCTGTGCTGAGAGCCTGGCCCTGGCTGCCCAGAGAGGTTTTGGGGGTCTCCCTTTCTGGAGAGATTCCAAACCCACCTGGACATTGTGATCCTGGGCCTCCTGCTTTGGGTGACCCTGCTGGAGGAGGGTGGGTGGACCAGATGATTTCTAGAGGTCCCTTCCAACCTCCACCATGCTGGGAATCTGTGAAAGGAGTTTGGTGTTGTAGGTCGTGCTCAGTTGGGTGCTAAGGACAGCTTCCTTGTTGGGTGAAGTGGGTCACATATGAATATCCAGAAAGGAGGTTGTAGTGTGGTGGGGGTCAGTCTCTTCTCCCAGGTAACAAGTAATAGGACAAGAGGAAATGGCTTCAGGGTGCACCGTGGGAGGTTTAGGTTGGATATTAGGAACAATTTTCTTCCCTGCAAGGGATGTCAAGGGCTGGCCCAGGCTGCCCAGGGCAGTGGTGTTTTCAAGGGCAAATGGAGGGGTTTTAAAGCTGTGGAGATGTGGTGCTGAGGGACATGGTTCAGTGGTGCCCTGGCAGTGCTGGGTGAACGGTTGAACTTGTTGATCTTAAAGGTCTTTTCCAAAAAAAAAATGATTCTGTGATTCTAAATTAGTGGGAAGAAATAAGTACAACCTTGTGGTGGATTCCAGAAGAGATCTATGCTAATCCATTTAGCGAATATTCTGGCTCTGCACAATGGAAATCCAGGTCGCAGGGAGGGTAGATGGCTCACTCTCGTGCCTGAGGAAGGGTATTCCTTAGTTTCTGATACCTGCTGCCATACTGGGACCCCCAATTTATGCATCTGGTGACAGAAAGAGGCATTTAATGTGATCCACTGTTGTTAGCGCTTTTGAATCTTTTGAGTGAATGAAAGAGTAGGAAAATTTTGCTTACTTTATCCAAGGCCATCTTGCTGTGGAAAATGCCTTTGTGGCTGGGGAATTCCCACTCCATCCAGGTTATCCCAATTAAATTGAAGTTGGGGTGTTTGGTTGTGGGTTGGGTTTGGTTTTGGTTTTTTTTTTTGGTTTTGGGTTTTGTTTTGTTTTGTTTTTTTTTCAGGAAAATTATTTTACTTACTTGAATTTTCAGGTTGTAGGACAGACTATTGCTTCTTCAGCTCTGGGGTGTTTGTGGAACGGCTTGCAGAGAGTGGTGAGGGTTGGGGAGAGGACGTCTGGGGAGTGTGTGAAACAGGGCCAGGTACACAAAGCAAGCACTATTTTTGCTGGAAGGACTGAAAGCTGTAAAACCGTTATCTTGACAATGCTGCTTTCTCCTGAAGTTGAGTTCAAGGACTGCTCAGAGTCCAATTTAAAACACTTGTCTGAGAATGGCTTTCCAGGGTGGCTTAGATGCCAAGGCTCATAGGTACCACGGCTAAAAAGGAACATTGTGATAATCCCTTTTGACCTCCCAAATGACACAGACCATAAAATTTCATGCCGTAGTTTCTGTGCGTAGGCCAGAAGCTTGCGGTTGAATGTTACCTGGGACGGATTTCAAGGCTCAAACTCGATGAGCGTTGCAGGATGAGGTAAAATTTCCTTGAAGAAGCTGGGCCTGAAGAGCACAAAGTCAGCACCTCCTTGTCATCTATCCTCTGAATTTCTTGAAGTGGTTGTAGTGGGGAAAACGGATCATTGCTGGTTAGGAATCGTGTGTTTGTAGAGAAGAGGTAATTTTTACAAATACTATTTTCCTTAAATGCAGAAGGTTTTAGAGTAGGTAAGATGACGTCCTGGCTGAGCTGTTTCTTTTACGCTGCTTGATGACTGTTGAGACAGCATTTAGCTCCTCGTGTATAGTCTGGTTTATCAAAGTGTGCGCTGCTGTTGTGGACACACCCAGCTCACAGGAGTCAGGAGACACAGCACAGGCACTTACTCCGTGGCCCGAGACCCCAAGTAACCAGGGCTTGGTGCAAAACGAACTGATTTGGTTTTTTTAATTACAAACCAAGACTAATTATCAGTCTCTTAACCTTTCCTGCTGTTAGTAAAAGCTGCAAAGAAGAGGTGAATGAAGTTCTGGAGAATTTGTGCAGTGCAGAATTAGGACCTGCATTTGACTGGGACTTCAGAGAGCATCTTGAGGCCACACACGGTGGTCTGGGTAGGTGGGTCTTGCTTGGGATCCAGCCCTTAGTGCTATCTACATTTTCAAAAGTCAGACCAATGTCAGTGATTCAAGGCTTGGGAAACTCCCCGTGCTGAATCAGTGTGGCTTAGAAGTATTTTACCTGTTGTCTGTCTGTACCTGGAAAAGAAAAATTTCTCAGAGCCAGAGCATAGTTTTAAGTGTAGCTAAGCAAGGGAAATGAGCCGACTGGAGAGGGAATGACTGAGGTGGGCAGGTGATACCCTCCTAAGCAGAGGGAGATGCCAGGGAATTGTTTTGGGTCACGTGGCACATTTCTGGTGAGCCTGTGCTGAAAACATGTTGCTGGTGAAGGCCTCTTAGGTCTTGTAGTGCATCTCCTCAAATGAGGAGAGCCTGCTGCAGAGCAGGCCATGCCAGTGCTTGCACACATGGCAGACCCAGTGTGTGGTGTGTCACAACAGCTGTCAAAGACTGGTTGTCATACCCAGAGCCTCTAAACATCCTGTTTATCCTTGCAAGGAGGAACACTTGATTGAAAGATAAATACCAAAAAAAACCCAACAACAAAACCCCAGACCAACAAACCCCAACCCCGAAAGTGCTGCTAGGAACAACATTTGCCCTTGGGCTAACAAACCTGAAGACAAAAGAAAATAAACACAGGACAGAGGCAAACAGAGGCAAACACATTTCCACGGAAGAGCAGATCCTGAAAAGGATTTAGGAGCTTAGCTTGTTTTGGCAAGCTTGAAAAAGAAAAAGCCGTCTGGGTGCCAGGATTTTAGGGCTCCGTATGCGTGTGTGTGTGTCAGGGCAGAGTGAGGGGGAAGATGGGGTGTCTGTGGTGATGCGAGGGGGGGAACAGAGAATGTCGGAGCTGCTGGAAAGCTTTGTGCGGGGTCACCCTTGGGGCATAGCTTGCACATTTCAGTTCTGTGTTGGAGAAATTAAGCATGCTGAAAAAAAGAAAAAAAAAAAAAGCTCCAAGTTGGCAGTGAGATTTTTTAATTTATTTTTTTCTTTCTTATTTCCTTCTCCCTCTGTTTGTTGTTCATTTGTCGCTGCACGGGAGGTCTGTTTACTTTGCTCAAGAGAATGAGGGACCCAAGAGACACTGCTCTGCATTGCAGAGATTTTATGGAAGGGGCTAGGGGAAGAGAAGGGGAGGAACTTCCAAGCCTTTTGAAATAGAGCTGCAAGAGTTTGTGGGCTGCTTGTTTTGCTTCTTTGCCCGGTGCATGTTGGGCCTGATATTGCTACTGTTTGTGCAGACATAGCTGGGCTGTGGACCAGATTGGTCCTGCTCTTAAGGGCTGATCAGGCAGATGTCTTCAGGGTGAGGAGGCCTGAGAAGCCTCAAGAGGAGATGTTGATGCTCTGAGCAGATGTCTTACACTGCAGTACCCCCCACTCTGCCTGTGGGACCTCTCCTGGTCCTGCTTTCTCCTGCCACTTCCCTCATAACCTTCTGAATGAACTGGCCCTAAAGTTTGAGGTGAATTCTTCTGTGCCATTAAGCTACTCTAGTGGACAAGCCACCGCTGCCTTTCATTCCAGGGATGTAGTGTTGTAAAAGTGACTTTTCCAGGCTGTGTGGCAGCTGGCTGCTGATCATTGTTACTTTAGATGACTCAGTTAACTTCTGAATGCTTCATTTTCTCCAGCCAGGCTTAACAATGATTGGGACCTGAGTGGAGATCCAGCAGAAAGAGGGGAAGTGGAGATCTGCAGTACTTCTGCTTGCTGGCAGCTCAGGGGATGAGGCAGCTTTGTCCACACATCTTAGTCATGTCTTACAATGCTGAAACAACTAGAGAAGGATTGCGTGGAGAAAACTAAAGGTGCTGCACAAGGGTGTTGAATGGCTTTAGATGACACATCCCTGGGGATGCTTCTGCCTTCGTGTGGCTGGCAGCTTACTTCAGTGTGAGGGGGGCAAGGGAATGGCTGCTGAAAGCAATGGATGGTTCATTTGGAGCAGGATTTGGAGCTGTGTGGTGTTGTGCCTTTTGGACTCTTGTGCTTTTTGACTGGTGAGAGAGGACAGAAACTGGTATGTCTGCCTATAATCTCAGTCTTGCATTCAAAAGAAGTTGTTTTGCCTCTAACTCCAAGAAGGACATTGAGGGGCTGGAACATGTCCAGAGAAGGGGAATGGAGATGGGGAAGGGTCTAGAGCACAGGTTTGGTGAGGAGCAGCTGAGGGAACATGGGATTGTTCAGCCCGGAGAAAAGGAGGCTCAGGGGAGACCTTCTGGCTCTCTATAGCTCCGTGACAGGAGGTTGGATGCATGTGGGGTTGGGCTCTTCTCCCAAGGAACAAGTGATAGGACAAGAGGAAACAGCCTCATGTTGCACCAGGGGAGGCTTAGGTTGGACATGAGGAAAAATTTCTTCTGCAGAAGGGTTGTCCAGGGCTGGCCCAGGCTGCCCAGGGCAGTGGTCAAGTCCCCATCCCTGGGGGGGGAGTTTCAAAGCCGTGGAGATGTGGTGCTGAGGGACATGGTTTAGTGGTGACCCAGCACTGCTGGGTTAAGGGTTGGACTCAATGACCTTAAAAGTCTCTTCCAACCAAAGCGGTTCTATGATTCATTTTCTGACCCGTCAGTTCTGTGCTGCTCTAATGTAGGGCAGAACAGAGAAAATTCACTGGCAGAGGAAGTTGACTCCTTTTATCTCCATGTTTCCTCTTTTAACCAATAGGAAAGTTGCTCAGCAATCCCAGGACCTCTTTCTGTGTTTTAAAGGATCCCTTAAATACTGCGACACACCACCTTGTATCCAAGAGGAGGGGGAATTCAGAGACAGATGTGATTGCAGTTAAGGAAATACAAAAAAACCCAACCTCTTGTGAAAGGAGAGTGAAAAACCTGTAAATATTAATTCTAGAGGAGGGAGAGATGGCATGATTAGAGATGGGCTATCCAGACATACCTTTTGATATATGTGCGTGGGGACTGTCAGTGAAACACAAAAGATGGTGAGATAGCATCTGACACACAAGTATTTTCACTTCATGTTGGCTTAGATTAGCATTGTGCAATTCTTTGCCACAAAATCTCAGGGCCAAGAACTTTGCTTGGATGCAGACCCACTCTGGCTGTTTCTGTGCATAACCTAGTTATCAAAGAGCTAATGGCAGTGTTAAAAGAACAAGAGTTTTGGGAAGTTCTCAGTTCCATATGCGTCAAGGCACAAGCTGACTCCAGCAGATGGAGGTGGGGGATAGGAAGAGACTTATTTCCTTGGGAAGCAAAAGAAGCCTGCGAGCTGCCTCTTGCAGGGTTTCTTTTTCTGACTTCTGGATCAGCCTCTGTCATGTTGCAGAACCTCAACCCAGCTGAAGCTTGGGAAGGAGGCAAGTTTGGCAGCTGTCTCGGCTCCGGTACGTTGAGTTGTGTGTTAGAACCTGTGGGAAGGTAGACCACCTCTGCATTCTTCAGCCATCAGTTGTGAACGTCTTGATTTCCCCTGAAAAGGAAAGGCCATTTTTGGTCTCATAATTTGCCTTTTTTTTTTTTTTTTTTTTTTTTCATCACTCTTTACTATCTGGAAAAAGTGATACGGGAGCTTTGAACACCTTAGCTGTACAGTCATGCCCTTCAGTAACAACTCATCAGTAAAAGAGCTGTTTATTTTTATAGTATTTTCTTTTCACTGCTTTTAAGAGCTATAAACAACCTCTTTGTGGAGCATGTCTTGAAACTTGTGACCAGCTGGGTGAGGGGCCTTCGTATCGATTTCAAGCCTGTGGAGAGAAGAACATAACAGGTCCCTGACTGCTCCAGCCGCTTCCTGCCTGCCAAGGAATGCTGGAAACAGAGGTCATTATTGCACAAGTAATTAAAGGTTCATCAGCCCTACCTCTCTGATTGCTTAAGGCCATTGTAGTAAGGGACAAATACTCCTGCTTGGCCACTGTTATTTGTTTTCTGCTTGCTCTGTTTTTCTTGGCTTGAGAAGAGGAATTATGAAGACTCTTGAGTAGGATCTGGGAGTGCTGCGGTCTAATGCATTTGGCTGTGGCCCTAGGCCTGTTGTGGAACACTCTGGTACTGAGAAGTGGAGTGTCTTCAGGGCCTTCTCTCTTCCTGCATCTCCCCCAAATCCACACACCAGGGAGGTGGTTCTCAAAAAGCAGGTCCAAGTTGCCCAGGCCCTGGTGCAGGGTGTGTGAAGAAGCCAGGCTTGGGGATGTCTAGAGCTGTGCCTCACTGGCTGAAGACCCTTCTGCCTTCACATCAGCAGATACAGGGATTTGACTACAGCTGAGCTGGGCTCCAAAAATGTGGGACTGGCTTAGGCTGGGAGGGTTTCCTATGGATTTTCTTAAAGGGATTCTTTTCTCTTTCTGTGGTTTGAACTCCAAAGTTCATATTTTTTTATGTTTTCTCTCCATTATAGTATGCAAGAAATTACTTCCTTTGTCGTTTAAATAGACACTGAGAGTCACAGAGGGCAGGGGCCTCTTTAAAGAAAAAAAGAGAAAGTACCAAATACTGTGAGCCTTTGAGCAGGGACAGACTGAGCCACCCACCCTTTCACCATCTGTCCCTTGAGATCGGGAGAGTCTTTTATCTCTGGGGAGCACAGTTCACCAACATGGGAAGTCATGTTGCTGTCCTTCAGTTTTTTCTTCTCTGGATGATCACCACCACCCCCAGAGAAGTGAGCCCCCATAGCACTGACTCTCTTTGCACTTCAAGAGCAGGGGAAGAAACACCCAAGGAGGAAGAGAGAACTGGCTTCCAGCCCCAGTAACAGTAACAGCCCCAGTAATTGGTCCAGTAACATTGTGTGTGAGCCTCTCAGGATGCTGGTACAGGGTAGGGGCATTTCCCTCCCTTCTGGGAGTGTAGAAGGGGACTGAGCTTGGGCTACGCTTGCTGCCTGCACCCTGAAAACTTTCTTGTTGCTAAAGGTGACTTGTCCCTGAGAGCCTGGCTGCAGGAGTTTGGCTGTAGCTCAGGAACAGCTTAAAGGGCCCATGTTAGGTAGGCAGATGGAATGGGTGATGGAAACGATCTGCTGAAGAACTGTGGTGTGAGAAGGGGAAGGATGAAAGGGCAGCCACATGGGTGACCCTGTGGGAGATGAGGAGGGCAATAACTCCTCTTGAAAGGAGCAAGGGGCCAGCAGCAAAACTGCCTGGAATAGGTGGCTGAGGCAGAAAAAGGGCTGGTGGAATGATTAGCTGTGGCAGAGCTGAGGTTATTCTGTGTGCGCGGCTGCAGGGGAGTCGAATGACTTCTTGGTCGGTCTGCAGAGGTTGTCTAATCAATGGCCCCAGTGCCGCTCACAGCTCGGGATGCTCCGAGGTAACACTAACCCCGCTGCAGCGCAGAGAGGCGAACCCAGAGGTCCCCAGGGCACTGCATCTTGACACGTGAAGGCAGCCCCCAGCGCGGTGGCCTTACAACAGACACTGCGTAATGGCCTGTTTTGAATTTGTATTTCATTTGCCTCCCATATGGGATCAGTTTTTCCCTTTTCTTTATTTTTTTTTTTAATAGCGTTTTTCCTAGTCATAATAATCAGCGTTTTCCCTGCCTTCCCTCCCCCTCCGCCTTCATTTTTCACAGCTGGCTTTCATTGGTTTCAGTCCTGCAGATGCTCTTTCGGACCAAAAAGAAGGGGCAAAGGTTCCCTTCCTTTTCAGCGCGAGGCAGACAGCCTTGCCGGAGGGCTGGGGGAGGCCGGTGCACTCCCGGGCTGGCCGACTCTTCGCTGTGGCCCCAGCCAGCCTCTCGTGCTTCTGGTGAGGTTTGCCACATTGCGAGATAACTTTCTCTGCTGAAAGCCTGGAGTAGATCACCGGTTGTTGATGGCGTCTGTGCCCCTTCTCTTGCACCATTCAAAGCCAGCAGTTCTCTTGCGAGTGAGAGAGGCAGGATCCCCAAACGCCTTGTGCCTGTGGGCTCTGGGTATGAAGGGCTGGAGTGCTGCAGTGATCTGCAAAGAGCCCGAGACCGCCTCAGATTTTGGTGTCTGTGCTTGTCAGGCTTGCAGCAACTGCAGCCCCACGTGTCTGACTGTGCGTGGTACGTGGTTCTCTGTACAGGGCCTGAGGAACCTGTGCAGCCCTGTGCACCACTGAAAGGAACTGGCAGATGCACGAGTGGAATGGATTGGCATGGGAAAAAAAATAATCGGAAGGACAGGCAGACTTTTCTGATTTGTAGGGCATGAGTCAAACACGAATCGCGTGGCAGAAAGGAGAAACCTCCCTCAGAGGCAGCTTAATCCACAACTGCCCGATGCGGCGTTTCTAGCAACTTCCTTCGAGGCAGCTTGTGCTGGTTGCTGTTGGAGATGGTCGGTTTGAGTCGACAGTCGCTTGGCTGATGTGCTATGGCTATTCCTGCATTCCAGGCACCATCCAAGTGAATGAGACACAGCATTGCACAAGACCAAAAGAAAGTAAATGTTTACAGGCACAATGCACATTTCAGCTTGTTACATGTTCCTGAGCAGTGAAAGAAATGAAACAATAATTAAAACAGGTCCCAAGTCTCAGTGTGTATCTTGGCTCACAGTGCAGTCCTCTTGGAGCGCTGCCTCTGCCTCTCACTGGTCCCAGCCTGAGCAGTACCACTGGGCCATTGCATCCAGGTCAAGGGCTTTCCAGTTACTCCCAAGTACATTGTCTTTCTGAGAACTGCAAAAGCCTTTCAGTGAGGTTTTATGGATTTGAGGGCTTAATGTCCCCATGTGTAGCAGAAGGTGTGCAGGGATCTCCTTAGCCAACTAGGAGATGCTTGCCTTGGGTATCCAAAGTGTCTGTCTGGGGGAAGTTCTAGGTGAATTTATTCCAAAGGGAGAAGGGTGGAAGAAGTAGAATAGCAGAAGAGGATATTTAAATAGTTTATTTCCAGAATGATCCCTTTTTAATGGTCTCACTTGTCTCTGCGGTTCAGGGAAGCAACTGGGATGTGGCAAAGCAGATGAGAAGGGCTGTGCCAGGAAGCAAGTGTGAGGAGCTACCTCTGCTATCCTGCTTTGGGCACAGCACAGCTCGAAAGCTGGGATGTCTCCCTGTGGTGAGGCAAGTGGGTGGAGGAGAGAAGAGGGCTTTGGCCATCCTGCCCCCTCATTTTCCAAGGAGAAGGTGGAGGGCTGTGGTGCGGGAAGTTGTTTTGCATGAAAGGATGAAGCGATGGAGTCTTATTCCTTAGGACAAGGAGATAGGGAGAGAGCAGAGAGGTGACCAAAACAGCTTCTTCTGAGAGATTCTATGTGGGTGATAGTACCTTCTCCTAAGCT
Organism: Megaceryle maxima; assembly: GCA_024605025.1. Classification (NCBI taxonomy): domain Eukaryota; kingdom Metazoa; phylum Chordata; class Aves; order Coraciiformes; family Cerylidae; genus Megaceryle; species Megaceryle maxima. The sequence goes on from JANHGN010008960.1 coordinate 37,331, forward strand.
GTGAAACTCTTACAGCATAGTCTTGGCCTTCACACCAAGAAGAGAACTTCTGTCACCCTGAAGGTCAGTCCTCAGCGAGGAGAGAGGCCTTTTTCGTAATGCTCAGCCCACTGTGCATGTGGCACAGGGAGCCAGACCTCCCTGCGTGCATCACACTGGTCTGGGCTGTAGACTTCATATCCACTTACGAGCAACAAGCCTGAACTGCTGACTCATGGGCATTGCTTTTCTCACTTGAGCAATGAGCTGGACAGATATTATTCACTTTCCTTGCAATAATAAGTGAGATATCTACTGGAGGTATAAATGTCTGGGCATCCTGTAAGGAGCAGAACAAAATCCAAAAAGCCCACAGGAGCTTGTGCAGCAGACTGTCTCAGAGCACACCTACAGTACCGGCTCATGCCGCTCTGTCAGGCAGGACAAACAGCCATTGCTGAGTCTGCAGATAGGCTGGATTTGTTGTTTTGTTTGTAATATAAAGGGTACTTTAAGAGGTGACAGCTCTATAGTCTCTTGTCTTATGTGACTGAGTTATTTAGAGGTCTTGTGGAGAAATGCTGACTTTTCTGTAAGGCAGGTTGCAACCTGCTTCTATGCAATATTCTTTTACAGCTCTTCTCTGTTCTTGGGAAAAGCGTGTTTGATTTGAGACTCACTAGACTATTCTGAAAGCAAATTACAATGCTTGAGTGAAGTCAGGGAAAGAAATGGGCCAGTGTGCTTGTAGGTCACTAAGTTATGAAAAATTATTTCAGTTGAAGGGTTTGTGTTCCTTCTGCTGAGAAACACCCTATCACCAGCTCTTCAAAGTTTTTGTATCGTTAAATTTCCTTAACAACCTGGAGAGCAGGTTAGCAATAGCAATAAAAAAAAAGAAAAACCCTAGTAACAATTGCTATTGTTGAGGAAAATACAAAAAACCTGAGCACCATTATAACCAGTTCTTGTTGTAGAGCACATGGGGAGTCTATCCTGGGAGTTCAGGTCCCAAACTTAATCCTGCCCCCACTGATGGGAGATTTTCTCCTCTCCATAGAAGTTTCCATGGCTATAGTACAGAGCAAAACTGATGGGTGTGATGACATTGCTCTGACCGAGAACCATCAGAAATCTTCCAGTAAAGATTCTTTGCTTTGCTCTTACTGGGGTAGCAAAGGCTTGTGTTTATAAAGCGAAAGAGGCAGCTTCTCAGAAGTCTGGTTTTTATTTTTATTTATTTTTTTTATACAGAAGCCCTAATTCTGAGAGTTTTGGTTCCCTTGTTAAGTCCTCATGCTTTCAAATTCTTGGAGCTAATTTTCATTGACAATAGGAACATTCCTTGAAAAATGCTGATGTAATGAAGTACGTGCTACTTGAGATTAAAAGATTTATTCAGTGACTCCTTTCTTAAAACTTTTGTGAAGTGTCTTAACATTTTTATGTTTCTCCAACTGCCAACAAAATCACATTGCACCACACAGTTTGCAACATTAGTCAGATTTTGACACTGGCTCATGCAAGAGGCACTTTTCACAGTCAGGAATCATAAAACCTTCAAGAAATTGCTGTTATTTGAAAACTAGACATGGGTTGGTGAAGCAGATGGACTTGCTAACAGTGACTTAGGAGGTCTGTAGCCCAGCTGTGTTGACACGGATTATAGACAATCAAAATTGTATATAAAGTGCATGCCACAGTTTGAGTTTTAAGCATATTGCTAACATTTAATGAAGTATGTAACCTTATATGGTTTATGTATTTTGGTACCGTAGCTGTGAGTTATGCTAAGGCCTGGACGAAACCTTCCTAGAAATCTCTGGTGCTGTTTGTAATGCAGGCACGCAGAGAGAGTGCCAATAAGCCTTTGATTGAATCTTGATTAATGTAAATACGTTAAGCCTGTAGGTGCCATTCCAGCCTGGAGAGCTCCTTACAGCTTTTAACCATGTCCACATTAGAGTTAGAGCAGCCCCTTTGCTTCAGATCACTTTCCCGGACCAACGGGAGAATGTTTGGACTCACTTGTGAAGGGTCAGGGGTAGAGGCATTTCCTGAAGCCCCTGGCTGGCTTGTTTGCAACACCACCCCAATAAAAATTAAGCCCTCAGACACAAACTTTGGGAAGGAAAGAGGCAAACAGAATTTTGAGCTGTTTCACAACTGTACACTCTGATCCCAGGAGATAGGTTGGGTAAGATGCTGTGATCTTTCTTACATGTCCGCCTGTCTTCAGACTTCTCAGTTCTCTTCTACTAGTCAGGTCTCTCTGGTTAGGGGAATGAGTTGCCTGATTGTTTCAGCACTTTAACCAAGTGGTTCCTCATCTAAGCAAGCGGAGAGCACAGCATGTAACCAATGGAAAAGAGGATGTGTGGCAGGGAAGGAGGACATCACAACATGGGATGTTTTGCAGTGGGATCTAGGCAGATGCGATGGATCACAGCACCAAGTTCTTGTCCCAGCTCTGCTGCATGATGATACCTGGCTATTGTGCCTTAGTACCTGTTTTGGTGGCAAAAGTTGCAGGCTAGTTTGCCAAGGAAATGTGCTGACTGCATAATTTGTATGTGAAAGGCAACTCCAGCATAGGGACTGGCTTCCGTTGCAGGAAATCTTTGTGGGAATAACCCTCCTGATCTGCATCGCTGCCAGCACTCGCGAGGAACTCTGTCGCTGAGCAAACAGTAACTGCAAAGGCACATGAGGAGAAAGGAGGAGTAACAAAAAGAAAACATCCAACGGCTTTTGTCCTTCCTGCTCTGCTAACGTTCTGCGGTGTCTTCTCGTTGTAGATTGTTTCTCTAAAGTAAAGCTAGTGGACAGAATTCTGCAGATTGGACCTATATGCATCTGCTGTATCTATCCCCTCCCACACCTTTCTGTCTAGACTCACCATGTCACAGATAACCATGTGCTAGTATTCCTGCTGCTACCAGGAGTCTGTCCTTATTTACCATGAAGGGAAGGATTTTAACATGTCATTCCCACCTCCTATCTGCTCCAGGTGTTTTTCTGGTCGCCTCTGGCTTAGCATTTCCTGTGCCTTTCTCTAGGGCATGGTTTGGATTTTCTGTCATGTCAGCAGTGCCTGAGCATTGTGCATCTACCCTAGGGTTGGCTGGGCTGGCTGGCTCCTGCCCACCTCACCAAGGTGCTTTTCCCTGACTGGTCCAGGTGCCATTCGTAGTCTGGACTCTTCTCAGAGGCTTAAGCTTCACTGTTGCAGGGTGAGCAGTTTATAAAGTTCTGACTCCCTCTTGATTTGCACAAATGGGCAGATCCTTGGAAAAGCCTCGTCTAAATCTCTGGTTTTCCTGAAGGTTTTTTAAAATTTATTTCCTAGAATCATAGAATAGTTTGAGTGGGAAGGGACCTTTCAAGGTCATCCAGGCCAATCCCCTTGCAGGGAGCAGGGACATCTGCAACTAGAGCAGGTTGCTCAGAGCCCTAGACAACCTCACCTGGAATGTTGCCAGGGATGGGGCATCAACCATCTCTCTGGGCAGCCTGGGCCAGGCTCTCACCACCGTCAGTGTGAAACTTGTCTGTCTTCTCTCCAGTCTGAATCTCCCTCTTTTAGTTTAAAACCATCATACCTTATCCTGTCAAAACAGGCCCTGATAAAAAGATTGCTGCAGTCATCCCTTCTGTATCTCTTAGTTTTGTTTCAGCCACCCTATCACACATTTTTTGGTGTTGCTTGAAGCCCAATAGTCAAGGAGAGCCTACTTTGCTGCTTCATTTTTCAAGAGCTTCAGAATGTGCCTGTGCAACATGACCTTCTCTGTTTTTAAAGGGGCCTGTCCAAGGTATGGTTTCCTATCATCATCTGGCCTGAGTCACTGCTACACCTACTGGTATAACAGTGCTGCAAATGCTTATAGACTGGTTCTATTGCTATGCGATGACATTTCTCTGTCTGTCCAGATATTGCCTCTTGACTTGTATTTTCTGTAACATCATTTTTCTCATGTTTTCTATGGCTTACTGTATGTTTCCTCTTGTCCTGTTGCTTGTTCCTTGGGAGCAGAGCCTGACCCCACCTGGCCCCAGCCTCCTAACAGGGAGCTGTCGAGAGTGAGAAGGTCTCCCCTGAGCCTCCTTTTCTCCAGGCTGAACAACCCCAGGTCCCTCAGTCGCTCCTCACCAGACTTGTGCTCTAGACCCTTCCCCAACCTCATAGCCCTTCTCTGGGCACGCTCCAAGCCCCTCAATGTCCTTCTGGGAATGAGGGGCCCAAAACTGAATCCAGGATTCGAGGTGTTGCTTCCCCAGAGCTGAGTCCAGGGGAATGATCCCTGCCCTAGTCCTGCTGGCTACAGTGGTGCTAATCCAAGCCAGGGTGCTGTTGGCCTTCTTGGCCACTTGGGTACACGGCAGCTCATATTCAGCCGGCTGTCAACCAGCAGCCCGAGGTCTGATCGTACGTGGTCGAACAACCTAGAAGGGTTTGCTCAGCATGCCCCAGCTCTTCCCCAAGGTTTAGGCCAGGCAACAGTGCTTCTGAAGCCCTTCCATCACCGGAGCCTGTGCCATGGATCCTCCAAGAGTGACCATCCCTGGACCAGTTCGATTAGAATGGTAACACACAAATTAACGGAGTGCTGATGAACTGAACTGTCCTGTGTGTGATCTGTTCTTAGCCTTTTCTGCCTCGTTCAGTGTAACTTGAGAATTCAATCTGATCTGATCTCCTCTGTGGCCTATAAAATCATAAAAAGAGCTTTAGTGACTCCTCCCTAATTAAAGTCGAATTGAATTTTGCACTTTGAGCGTGACTTAAACATTTATTACTCGTGAAAAATTATCCCGTATCCGCCCCGACTTACGCCAGGCATTCTTTGAGTACCGAGTGATATTTCTGGGAGGTGTCTTTTGTTGCTGCTTTTGCAAGTAGGAATTAAGAAAGGATCTGCCATGTGTGCAGGGAGAAACTTTAGAAACAGTTTGTCTTAAGTCACTAAGAAAATGTCTCTCCAAAGCTAGCCTCACTGTGGTATCTGTCTACGTCCTGGATTTAATTCAAAGCTTATTGACCATGATGGGAAGACCCAGTTACCTCACCAGCTTTTTGCATTGCCCTTTTAGTGTCCAGCTTTCCTTTGCTGAAAGTAATGAAAAATACTGATGTGGAAGGAGCTCCTCTCATTTCCTAGAAGAAGTCTAACTTTTGTCTTCAGTTTAGACTGAAATTGCTGTGTGAACATTTATACTCATTTAAAGTAGCCAATGGGAGGCTGGTGAACCAGGCTGTTTGAATCAGAGATGGAAAGCATAGGGCTGGCAATGGACACAAGTTCCAAAAAGGACAATTTGTATTGGATATTAGGAGAAAAAAAACCCCAACCATCACTGAGGATTGTGGAACACATGAATAGGTGCCCGTGGGTGTTGTGGGATGGATATCTTTGGGGATATTCAGAACTTGAATGGACAAGATCCAGAGCAACCTGCTCTGAGTTAGCAGGAGGTGGGACTACGTGATTTCCAGAGGTCCTTTGTGACTTGAAATAGTCTCTGGTACAAAGATATACCAAATTTTGAGGTGTAGGGGAAGAATGTGGTGGGACTGTAAATAGTAGCTAATTGGAAAGTTCTGTAGGGTTCAGAGGTGGTTGACTAGCATGATGAATAGGATCAAATCGCTTGAGTGCTGGAAGGGTGTGAGGGAGAGGAACTAGATAGGCAGGTTCTTGAAAGCCTGCAGTCTAAGGATGAAAGGTTGATAAGAAAAGGGAAGATGCAGTCTGTGAGTTTCCATGTACTGTGCAGAAGGCGTGTCAACTGGAAGAACCTTTAGCAGTTAAAAAGGGCTGAAACATATATTCCACCTAAACATAAGGACAAACTTCTTTGCTGTGAGGGTGTCAGAGCCTGGTCCAGGCTGCCCAGAGAGGCTGTGGAGTCTCCTCTGGAGAGATTCCGAACCTGCCTGGACACTGATCCTGGGCCCCCTGCTCTGGTTGATCCTGCTGGAGCAGGAAGGTTGGATGAGATGATCTCCAGAGGTTCCTTCCAACCCCTACCATGCTGGGATTCTGTGATACAGTAGGACTCTTCAGGCTGGGAAACAGTGAGCATGGCCCAAGTGACCCTGGTAAGGTGACATGGGGGTGGCTGTTCTTATACACAGCAGAAGGTTCTTTTTTTTTTTTTTAATGAACGTGTCTCTCCCTGGTGAGTGTGTTTGACTATGGGGACAGGCAGTGGAGGTGAAAGAGCAGAAGGTACAATCTTGTCTGGAAACATAAAACCCCTGAAAACTGCTCAGGGCTGTTTATCTTACAGGTGAGACTCTTCCATGTCTGTTGTTATTTATCTTATTGGTGAGACTCATCTGTGTTTCTGTTCAGGTTTCACCTTTTAAGTGAGGAAGTGTGACAGGAATTTCCCTGTCAGGTCCAGGTGGACCTGGATGCAGAAGAGAACCAGTTTATTAAAACAGACATGAATTGAGCATGGCTGAGAAAATGCAGAGTTCATCTGCAGACCTGAAGTGTTCATTTCTTCTCACTATTTCTGTTATTTCACTTTATTCTTGGTGTGTGTCCTTCTCACATTTGGTGTCTGTTTTTAGAAAAATCTTGTAAATTTTTCTAGTGATCTGGAAGTTTATTTTTTCTTTTTTCTTGTTTTGTTTTGTTCCCCCCCCCTTTTTTTTTCTTTAAAGAAAATAGTCTGGAGAGTAATCTCTCCTTGCCAAACAAGTGTCGTCTTCAGAATAAAACATGCATACACAAGAAGATTCCATTGAAGGGGGGGATAAAAAAAGAAGCCTACTTGGCTTGGGCCCCTCTCAGCATTGTTTGATGGACAGTATTGTGTTATCCTTAGATGGTGTGTTGCTGTCGTCCTTATCCTGAGCAATGTGCCAGCAGCCGTATGTGTGCAGGTGGCTTGAAGTGTAGGTCAAACCCTCCGCTGGCGGACGGACAGTGTGGTCAAGTGGACAGCAGGCTCGAGTTGGACGCGGTACCTGGCCTTGTGGCCGACCAGCTGTGTAACCTCAGGCAAGTGACACTGTATTTCTCTTCACTTTCGTGTCCTCTGGCTGTCTGAGACGTCCCAGCTTGTTTGGAGTCAGCTCAGGGAATCTTTATGAGGAATTGTTGCTCCTGTGAGATGAGCGGATGGATCTCTGGGGCCCAGAAGGTGGTGGTTGATTCTCCTGGGCTGTTTCTTGACTCAGTCTTCCAGACGTGTGCATGTGGTAGACTTGATGCGCCTGGGCTTGTCTTTGTCACCCACATCTGCATAGCAGAGAGCAACATCAGAAGGGAGAGTCAACTGCCTTTACCCTTATGATAACCCTAAGTTGTACCTGAAATTTCTCGCTAAGCCTACCTTGAAAGCTTTGGTCAAATCTAGGGTAGCTACTTGTGTGGGATACAGATCACTACAGGAAAACATAGGCCTGTATTGATTGTTAGTGGGGATCAGCACCAGAGATGGTGGAACAACATCAACTGGTTCTAGCCAGACATTTGGTAAAATGCTCGTGTTAAGTCTTGATCGGAGGAAATACTTAAAGGGGACCTATAGGAAAGATGGAGACAATCTTTTTAGCAGGGTCTGTTGTGACAAGAGACTGTTTTAAACTAAAAGATGAGAGATTTAGACTGGAGAGAAGGAAGAAATGTTTTACAGTGAGAGTGGTGAGACCCTGGCCCCGGTTGCCCAGAGATGTGGTCGATGCCCCATCCCTGGCAACATTCCTGGCGAGGTTGGCTGGGGCTCTGAGCAACCTCCTTTAGTTGCAGATGTCTCTGCTCCCTGCAAGGGGGTTGGTCTGGCTGAGCTTGAAAGGTCCCTTCCAACCCAAACCAGTCTGTTATTCTTCTCCTGATGAAGTCCCACCAGTATCTCACCAAGTATAGCTGTGGTCTGTGCATGCTTGGGATGCTATCTTTATACTAGGACTCATATACCCTGGGGTGTGCAATGTACAGAGATCTTTCCAGTCCAGGCCAAGCACTGGTTAGGATTGAACTATACACAAACTTGCATTTGATGAGTGGAAACTATTGTTAAAGAACTGGGTTAAATACCTGCTTAATACTCTGCAGGTCAACCAGGAAGTGGCTCAGGCCAAACTGACCCTGTTCAGACAGATCATTGCCCTGATGTAAATGTAAAGTTATTCACTAAATGATTTTTACATTGATGGCCAGACCAGAATATGTGTGACCAGGTTTGAACCTGCTGGGAAAAACAATGGAGATCACAAAGTGATACAGGAAATGCCAGAGGTTTTTGACCTGCTCAGTTTTGTACCTGGGTTGTGCTTTCCTCATGCCAGGACTCCAGCGCAGTTGGCTTTGCTTTGGAGCAAGGGAGGCAGTTAAAAGTTTGTCTGCACCATTTGTGTTGGGGCTGTGAGGTTCCCCATGAATGAGGGCTGCCTGATGGAGCCAAGAGCAGATTTGCCCAGTTCAGTGAGGACAGAAACGATCTGGGCAGGGGAGGTGACCGTTCCCGGTATGCTGGGAATGTGCGGGAACAGCCCTCTGTGGCACAACTCCATCTGCTTTTACTTATTTCTCCCTTTCATATTCCACGAGGTTTTGGTTGCTGTTTGTTGTTCTTGTTGTCGGGACCCTCCTTTAGGCTTTGTAAGCACTGGAGACAGCCCTTCCTCGGTGTTTGCAGACTCTTCTCTCCCCCCAGCTGGGAGTGTGGCATGACTGGGAACTTGCAGCCCTGCCGGGGACCAGCATTTCATCCTTTTCCCCGGAGAGCAGTGGTGTCTCCTCTGCATTTCTGTGTGTCTGGGGAGGGGAGATCACTCCCAGAACCACACAGAAATGCAGCTTGGTCTTGCTGTGTCTGTTGCAGGATTCCAGTCTAATGTAACATTCTTCTGCTCGTACCTCAGAGTTTTCCCCCTGCTCTCAAATCTGGTGAGTTGCTCGTGGAAGCTGCGAGTTCCTCACATTTCACTATGATTGCTTTGGGGTCCTTTGCAGGACCCACTGAAACCAGTGGAGATCTTTCCATCAGTGGAAGCCTTTTCCATTGACAGCGACAGGAGTTGAGTCAGACGATGGAGCAGTGGTGCCAGAGCCAGTCAAGGGAGAGCTGGTGGGTGCTTCTGAAAAATAAGATTGTCTGCATGCTTTGGTGGAGAGAGGAGAGACCACTGAGAGGGTGGGAACGTTTTTGTAATGAATACTAAAGGTCTTCCCCAGACACCAGCTCCCTCATCTGGGATGAGGAGACCATCTAGGAATGAGGAAGTTCTTGCACATAGCCAGGAGCAGAGCTGAAATGGGAAGAGCAGCCTGTTTCCAATCAGGGCCTCACACGCACTCCAGCCTGGCTGCTGCCTTCCATTGCGACATCTTTTGGGTGGCCTGGCAGAGGCAGAAGGTATCAGTAGCTCCTGCTCTTCGTGAGCAGTGGCTGAAAGGTCTTGCTTACGTCATGGTCTCCACCGGCCCACCCTCCATCATGTGGCACGCTTTCCTGATGCGCGCACTGATTACCTGCTGTCAGTTTTGGAAGTGGAGGGTGTTTAGTGCCTGGGCTTAGGAAGGCGGTTGAGGCTTTCAGCTGTCTTAAGACTCTTGTTGTGCCCTGTCACCTGATGAGTTTCTCTTTTGTGATAGAAAACCCCAGTCTGTTCAGAGTTCTTAGGGAAGAGGTTTTCTTAAGCCTTTGATGATTATTCCTGTTGCTTTTCTCCAATCTGTTTCCAGTCAGCGCACATCTTTTCTGAGGTTTGCTGTCCCAAGATTAGATGGGATGCTCTGGCTAAAACCTTGCCATGCTGACCAAAGCAGAAGGGTTACTCCACATGGTTTACAGGCTGGACTCGTGCTTGTACAACCCAGGACAACATTTGTCCTTTGCATCAGTCAGACATAGCTGACTCATGTTCAGCTTGCAATCCGCTTCAACTCCCCCCTTCATTTTCTTGGGAACTGCACAGTTTTTCCCCATCCTTATCTCTACTGAATGGGATCCAATTCATTTTTTTCTTCTGATGTTTTCCCTGCTGCCAAGACCAGAATTCATCCCTGTCTTCAGGCAGTCCTTCACAGCTACACAGCAGCTGCATATTTTATGAGTGCGCAATCTATCTCATGGCCCAGGTTGTTAGAGAAAACTTGGAAGCAAGCTGGACTCACAGCAAACACGCTAGAGCTCTGCTGGGTTAATCCCCCTGGTTCTGACGGTGCCCCATTGATAGCTGGCGCCCAAGGATCCTCTTTCTACTCACTTTTGCATCTCCTGTGTGAAAGTTTAAGAGCATTTATTTGGTGCCTTAGGATGATGCATCTGAAGCTTTTGCAAGTCAAGGCATGTAACGTCGGCGGCCCCTCTGCTGTCCACGCAGCCTGTCAGAGAGGGAGACTAGCTTGGTTGGCTGCAATTTATTTCTAATTAAATCCATATTAGCCTGAGACTTTGCTTTGCTATCTTGTGTGCTTACGAATAGTTTGTGGTATTTATTCATTATTTATTTATGCTCCAGACTGCCTTCTGGGAATCGTGGCTAACCTGACTTCTCCTCCTGCAAGCTTGCTTCATTTAAGGCATGAAGTTTGCTTTGTTCTCTCTTATTGTGCACCTTGGCTGTGCTTGACAAGTGACATTTAGGTAATTTCTAATTGTTTCAGCCAGTTCTCTAAATCCTGTGAATTAAATTTCATCAGGTCCCCCTCCTTCTTCATTTTAGGTTGAGTTGCTACCCTTCTGCCTCTGCTTTTAGCTGTGCTGCTTGTATCTCTTTAGTGATAATTGCTGCTAGAAGTCCACGTGTGTTTCAGTGTCTCATGGATGCAGCATGGGGAGAAAGTTGCATGGAAAGTAGGGTGGAGATGGTGCAGTGAAGCTCCTTGTCACTGTGCGGAAGCCAGGCAATGCTAACAGACTGAAAACCCTCTCTTGGAGCAAAGCATGTGTAAACAGGGAGTAGCAGCCTCTTCTGCCCAGCTGGAACTCAGTGAGTAAAGGAGGGAAGTGCAGGTTGAAGGGACATCCTGGAGCAAGCAGCCTTTCAGCTGAAGGCTCTTAAACATGGTAATGAGCTGGAAGGCTGTCTAGGGCTCTTAGTCCAGTCCAGAGAGGGAAGGTGAGGCCTGAGAATCCAGACTGGGGGATGGACAAACAGGTGACCTCTGTGTCTCTTGGACTAAAGCAGTCTTGGCTTTTCTGAAATTTTCCCCAGAGGAAAGACTGTCTCAAGTTTGGGTCTGCCTGGGCAATTTTCTGATTGCAGCAGTGATCAGTGGTCCTGTCTAGCCTGGAAGGCCTGATTGGAGCCCTTGGTTGGAAGGGGCTGTTAACCACCGGGGCAGCAAAGAGCCTCTCCTGTCACTTGTCTTGCTGTCTGAACTGGTTTGCAGTTCCCCACCCGCTTTGTTATCCAGGTCATGGCATCTGGAGCCAGATCTTTTATTCAACAGGGGTATATTTGCAGGGCCAGAAACTAGATCTAAAAGAGATGAAAAGTCATCTACGGAGCTCCAGCTTTAAAGGATGTCTGGAAGCGTTGCACCACACCCACTCTTTTAGAAGCTGGAATAATATATACCCTGGCAGGCTGTAAATCCAAGTCCTACACAGAGAGAATCCTGCCATGTGCTGTCTTTTTTTGTAGATGCAAGGACTTTTGGCCTCTTTCTTGACTTCCTACACTTTCTTACTCTTACATGAAGTTGGTGATTTCTGGCTCTGCTCTTTTCCTCTGCTGCCACATCCCAAAGTCATTGCTGCCTTTGCTGTGTCCAAGTGAAGAATGGCTCCAGCAGCAAGGTGTAGAGTGGCCATTCTGGCTGAAGTCTCACAAGCCCTTCTTAGGAGTTTGAGGCTTGTCCCCAGTCTCAGTTCCAGTTTTTGGCCCTGCTTCAAAGCCTGTGGGGAGGGTCAGAAATGTAGTTGTTGCAAAGCTCTGGGCCAGATAAGCCAATTAAAGGGAGAACCATTTAGGAGAAAAAAAAAATAGAAACCAACTCAGTCCTCTGATTAATTTTGCTCTGGGAATCCCCATAGTCTTAGGTTTCTGGACCTGGCCTTGTTTCCACTTCATTCTCCCTCTTTGAAGAGCCTTTTTGTTCTTGATTGCAGCTATAAATAAATCATCATAGCCAGAAGTAGTATTTTTCCAAGACTACAACTCTAGTGTCCAGACCCTTCAGTTTCCAGGAATTTGTTTCATCTTACGCAGAATTTGGGACAAAGATGTGAAAACCACATTCAGCCTGTATAGTGCTAGCTCCAGGCTGGAGAAGTTTCCCTCCAGGTATTTCTGTCCTAGGTCCAGACCTGAACCTGCAAGATAACATGAGGACTAGTGCATTAGCACCTGCCTGTCCAGACCAGCTGCTCCCAAACCACTCCCAGGCTGCCCTGGGACAAGGTGTGTTCAGGTCTCTCTGCACCTCTTCCCTGCGGACTTATCCTCAGGAAGCAAACCAGCATTTATTGTGGGAGACAGACCACAACAAATCAACTGAACTGAGGAAGGACCCTTGACCTTATGCTGCATGCATATGAGCACGAAGGCATCTGGTAGATTTAGTTTCTCACTTGTTGTTAATTAAGCCGATAACAGGGGCAGCAGTGACAGAGGGAGAGGGTGCAGTCACAGCCCCGAAGCAGAAATCTCCAAGTAGGCTTGGACACATTCTGGGTAGGACATGCTGCTCTATGCTGCTCTTGTTATCTTCCCTGGCTCAGCTGAGTCAAAATTTGTATGGGAGCTCTTCACTTGGTGGTGCCAGACGCTCTGGGCTGTTGCAGAAGTCAGGCAACTTCAAGTTGCTTGTTGCAGAGGGGGCAAACTGCTGTCCCTTGAGACTGAGTCAAAAAAGGGGTCTGCTGGAGCTCACAGCCCAGTCTTCAGAGCGTGAATGCTGCCAAAGCTCTGCTCTTAGATAACGTTCCCCAGACCAGAGGAGAGTGGTGGGTATGTACTGTGGGCCAGACACAGCCCAGCTCGTCTGGGAGCCAGGGAGGGAACCAAAACCCTTTTGTGTGTTGTAGGTGAGCATTTAGGTATCTCCAGGACATGGAATAAGCTGGACTGATACTGGTCAGAAGTTTATAATGTACTTTTTTTCTGCTGGTGAAATACTTCATTGACACGTGAAGTTTGCCTGCTTGTGCAAATAAGTCTTTAAGTAAAGGGTGGGGGGAGCAAACTGGGAGTGAAAACTGCCATGTAAGGATAGCTTATTAGTCTTTGTTTCAGCCTAATTCCCTCATTGTCACAGGAACATGTGTGATGGTGATAGTCATCCTTGTGGATTGTCCTGTTGTTCTTCAAAGATTGTTCAACACAATTACAGGAAAAGAGATCTTTGTTTCTGAGCAACACTCAGCTTTTATATAAGTGTTCCACATTTTCTTCAAAATGCTTTACCAATTGTAGCTAATTTTAACTGGTCAGTTGGCGTGAATATAAGCCGGCCCTTTTCTGCCTACTGATTCCCAGTTGTTTTCATGGGAATCGAGTGTCTGGATCCTTAAGTCACCTTTAAATACGCCAGCCTCAGAGGGCAATTGCTTCGTATGGCTTTCTTGCTGCCGAGTGTCTCAGGGTGAAAAACCTCCCATTTTGGACAGTACTGCTAAATTCCTGGGGGCCTCTCTGAGGGGTGAATTTCACATGGCTAAATGGAGAGAGGCTCTGTATTAATGAAACCCATCTTCCTTCCCCGGCTCTGCTGCTGCTCTCTTCTCTCAGGATCATGGAATCTCAGTGTGGTGTGGGTTGGAAGGGACCTCTAGAAATCGTCTCATCCAACCCCCCTTGCTCCAGCAGGGCCACTCAGAGCAGGGGGCCCAGCAGTGTCCAGGTGGGTTTGGAATTTCTCCAGAGAAAGAGACTCCACAGCCTCTCTGGGCAGCCTGGGCCAGGCTTTGACACCCTCACAGCAAAGAATTTTCTTCTCCTGTTCAGATGGAACCACCTGGGTTCCAGTTTGTGCCCACTGCCCCTTGTCCTGTTGCTGGGCACCACTGACAAGAATCTGGCCCCATCCTCTTGCTTCCCACCCCTTAGCTATTGATCAGATCCCTTTTCAGTCTTCTCCAGCTGAACAGCCCCGGGGCTTTCAGCCTTTCCTCAACACAGACATACTCCAGTCCCCTCAGCATCTCTGTAGCCTCTGCTGGACTCTCTCCAGTAGTTACCTATTTCTTGAACTGGGGAGCCCAGAACGCTGGGCACAGTGTTATGGACTCACTGGACACACTACTCCAGATGTGGCCTCCCTGCGGTCTGCCGCAGAGAGGGAGGAGAACCTCCCTTGACCTGCTGTTCCCACTCTTCTTAATGCACCCCAGGAGACCTTCTTGGTCCTGGGGACCCATTGCTGGCTCATGGACAACTTGTCCCCCACCACTCCCAGGTCCTTCTGTGCAGAGCTGCTTTCCAGCAGGTCAGCCCCTCACCTGTACTGGTGCAGGGGGTTATTTGTCCCCAGGTGCAGGACCCTACACTTGCCCTTGTTGAACTTCATGAGGTTCCTCTCTGCCCAGCTCTCCAGCCTGTCCAGGTCTTGCTGAATGGCAGCACAGCTCTGGTGTGCCAGTCACTCCTCCCAGTTTTGTATCATCATGTATTGATTATGGACAAGTAGCTGCTTCCCTGTGGACCTCAGCTGGCCTTTGTATGAAAGGGAGTGGAAAGCACCAAGGACCTTTTAGAACCAATGGGGAGATGCATTTTGGGAAGGATGGAGCTTGGTGGAGCAAGAAAGAAAAGAAAATAGGGAGTTTGAGAGCAACAGTAGAGGGAGGCACAGTCTGGGCAGGGACTGGATGAGCACAGTCAGCACCTGCTGAGGTGCTCAGACTGCACGATTTGGCCCTGCAGCCCACCCGTGTCAAGGCATGGAGCTGCTGCCTGTGTTTGTTTCTAAAGCACCTTTCTGATGAGGGGGGGGTTCAGTGACTGTGGCATTGTCCAACAAAGGCCGCTGTTGCAAAGATGCGGGCTTTCAAACCTGGTAGAGGCGATGAAAAAATAATAACCTTGTAAGGTGAAGAGAGGCAGGGCAGAGCTGGTTGGAAAGCAGAAAATATTTCCCCTGATGAATTATAAATGAAAAGAAAGGTGTTCCTGTGCTTTGAAATTGCTGCATCGCTTTTTTTCCCCATCAGAAATGCTAAAACCTAACAGAAATTAAGTTTAAAAGAAATAAATAAGATATAAAGCAGCTCCTCCCTCCAGGAAATGAGCTCCTTCATCTCTCTTTTCTATGAAAATGTGTATTTATAAAATAAACTGTTTTTCTGTTTGAAAATAAAACAAACTATCAAATATAAAAGGTTGACCAGCTCTAGGAAAGTCTGGTCTTGCGCTTAAGGCACTGCTTTTGGACCAAGAGACCTGGGTTTCATTTCCACTTCTGCCACAAACTTTTCCTGCATGACCTTGGGCTAATCCTTTAATCTCCCTTTGCCTCTGTTCCTCATCTGTCAGATGAGGCTACGGCTTCCCCACCTCACTGGGGTGTTATGAGAGTAAACACGGCCTCCGTGCCCTGCGCCTCACCTTCCAGCCTGCTCCTACTTCTCTCTCGGGGCAGGGGGATGCAAGGGGGACGGTCGGCGCTTTGGGAGCCACTGGCTTCGCTCCCGTTGGGTAGACTGGTGAAGGCAAGGCTGGGACCCCGGCAGGTCCTAAGTGTCCTTGGGGAGCGAGGAAGAGGGAAAGAGAAATGCTGAGCATCTGTGAACTGGGGAAGGAGAGTTTTCTTGTCTTTTGGTCTTATTTTAGTGTGCTGGTTTTTTTCCCCTAAGATTTCCCAGTGCTTTTCTCCACTCCTCAACCCGGCGCTGGGGAATTGTCTGCAGCACTCCAATGGCACAAGAGCCGGCCCCGTGTAGGGCTGCCTGCTTCTTGAATTAGGCTCCATTTGCAGCAATTACCTTCTTTCCTTTCTAGCCAAATGTTTCTCGGAGCCTGAGGCCCAGCTAATTTTTTTTTTTCTGTCAGCTCTGGTTGCTCCAGGCAGCCCTCCCTCCCAGCCGGGAAATATAGAGATGCCATTCAGGCCCCTCTAATCCTACTCTCGCTGCTGCGCTCATTAAAACGTTCCTTTATTTATTTTAATTTTATTCTCTCCTCCCCACCACCTTTGCTAAACAACCGCTTGCATTATGCTTTTAATTGCCTTTCGATTTCCCCGGTGTAACCCCTTCCCCGGTGTCCGTGTAGCCGTAGGCAGAGCGCACGGCGCTGGGAGCCTCGCGCACGGGCTGCGGGATCGCGATTGACTCGGGGCTGCGCTGTGAATGAGTCAAAGATCCGTGGGGATCACTGGGGGTGGATGAAAGGGCGGGAGGAGCAAAAGCAGGGGCGATGAGAAGAGGGGGAAAGCCGGCAAGGTGAGCGCGCTCAGCTCAGCTTGCTCCGTGTGCTGTTGGAACGTCTTCCCTCAGCACAAGGATGAGAACGGCTTCAGCTGGGGGCTGCCCTGCCAGGGCTGGGGGGCAGCAGTGGCTGCTCTGCGAGCATGAGCCATAATGTGGCCTTACACAGGGATGACTTCATCTGTTTCCATAAGATTGCTTTCTCCCTCTCCCTTTCTTTGGCTGGTAATTGAGAAACACATGAGCTCACCTCCTAGGAGCGGGAAATGAGAACCGCAAGAGGAAACGAGCTGGAAAGTATACATGGGGCCGGAAAAAAAATATAGATTAGGTGCTGGGGGCAGGGGGGGAAGAAGTCAGAGATGGTATGGAGAAGAAAAGGGATTCCTCTTGCATGTGGTCATCGCCATCCAGGGCTTGCAGCATCTTGCTCTGTGCTGCAGGGAAGGGCAGGGCTGGGGTAGTCCCCTTGGCATCTGTGTGACCTCGCTTCAGCCTTGAAGGCATCTCTGGGGCACAAAGGGTCCAGGGCCAGGGTGAAAGGATGCTGTAACATGATGATGGGATCTCATATGCAGTTTCTTGGTGAAAACACAACCTGTCTCTTCTTATGGGCGTAGTTTATCCTAGAATGGTTTGAGTTGGAAGTGACATTTCACTGGGAATGGTTCCAGAGATGGGGCATCAACCATCTCTCTGGGTAACCTGGGCCAGTGTTTCACCAACCTCAGGGTAAAAAATTTCTTCCTTGTATTTAGTCTAAATCTCCCTCTTCTAGTTTAAACCCATCACCCCTTGTCATGTCAGAACAGGCCCGGCTCAAAAGTCTGTCCCCATCTTCCTGACAGGCTCCTTGAAGTACTGAAAGGCCACAAGGAGGACCTGCAGGTATGGAGTGGTGTAGCCCAGGGGTAAATAGGAACAGAGGAGGAACCCACCCAGGTGGTGGGGCTTTAAAGAGCTTTGGGGTCCCAGAAGGAGTGGTGGTTCAGGTGAAGTTAATCCTCTGAGTGAGGTGTCTCCTGGGCTGGAAGATCTTCTGGTGGGGGCTTCAGGTTGCTGGTCGTGGGAGAACTGCACAGTTAAGCCATGCTCTCTGCCCTTTGCTCTTGATCATAGGCAGGTAAGCAGTGTCCGTTACCAGCCCCTATCTCCTGGGTTCTTGTCTCTGTTTTTGTCTAAGCAACCTTTAGGGTGAGGAAAAAGCAAATGCCTCTGGAGGTAGGTTGTGCTTGGTTTGGCTTCCACCTGGTTTGTTGTGACTTCTTAGTTTGTAAAATGGAGATACGTGACAGAGGAGGTGGTTTAACGTGATCAGGTTGGTGAGGAGAACCTTGTTCCTGCAAAGCCTTGATTTCTCCTGTGGTGCCTGCTCTTCTCTTTCACCATGTGCCTTCTGTTTGATTTCATTCCTTGCCTTAAGGATGTTTTATGTCTTCCCCCACTGCTGCTTTTGAGGAGCAGTTTGGGAAAAAAACAGCTGTCTCCTTGGGCAGGGTTAGCTTTTGAACCTGAAAGCCTTATTCTTTTGCTGATGGTCACTGATATAATGTCACCTCTCTGAGGAAGTGCCCCCCAGTTTGTTCATTGTCACACAAACACAAATTACTGCAACCAAGACAGAAGAAGAAGAGGGATGTAAAATGAATTATGGTAATTACCTGCAGAAAGCTGGGCTGTTGGGAGTCCTACATGCAGCCAAGTGCTGCTGAGGGATGGAGAAAGCTGATGAACCAACTGTAGGATCTGTGGAGAGTTTGTAGCACATCCTGTTGTCTCAGTGGGCTGCTGCAGTTCACCCAAGGCAGGCTGAGGGACCTGGAGCTTTGCAAATTACCTCTGCATTCTTGATCTATGTTACCTTGATTTTGAAGTCTCAGTGAAGACAGGTCAAAGTTTAGGACCTGCTGTCCTTTGCATGTATATCCATCTCATTTGACCTGTTCCACCTCTGTATGGTGATTCAGGATTTTTTTTAATTCTATTTTTTTTTTGAAGTATTTTAAAAGAACTTCCAGCTGAAGGGAAGTCTGTGCAATGTGTTAGGGCTTAGAAGGTCTATGCTGGCTCAGGTGGGTGCCCCATATACGTTAGATGCTATTTATGTTTCCATTGGCTTTTTTTTCCCCTTAATTTTTTTTTTTTTTTTCACAGTTTTTCCTAAGTGAAACATTAATGCAGTAATGTTCAAACCCACAATGTTTGAATGGCCTCTAAATTAGGCAATGCAAGCTTGCCCAACCCTACTTGAACAGACTGGACTCATTTTCTGATTCGTACACACTCACTTCATTTTGCCCTAATAAATACATTTCTGTCCTAGACTGGGAGCACTGGGGGACCTTGGAAAGTTTGATGTTAGCAGGAAAGGGGCAGGTGACCAGGGGAGAAGAGGAGAGACTGGATCAGTATCCACGATGCATCTAGATGCCTAATAGGAAAGGCTGTATGTCCCAAACAGGTGTTGCATTTGAAGAGGCCTGTGTCGCAGATTCAATGAGAACCAAGTTCCTTGGATGTCACTTTTGTTTTTCAAGATCTAGTCTTTTGCTGGAGAAACCAAGAAAGTACTGAAACTACAGCTAATGAGCAGCAAAGCAGTCTGGTGGGGTTTGTGAGGGATCATTGAAGATGGGCTGTGTGTTGGATGCAGTTTTATGTCTCAGAGCACAGGTCTAGTTTGCATTGGACCTGTTTGCTTTTATTCTTAATGCAGATTATCTGAACAGCAGCAGGGGATCAGTCTGTTCTCCCAAGGAACAAGTGATAGGACAAGAGAAAATGGCCTCAAGTTACACCAGGGGAGGTTTAGGTTGGATATTAGGAAAAAATTCTTCCCAAAAGGGTTGTCCAGGTCTGTCCTAGGCTGCCCAGGGCAGTGGTGGAGTCCCCATCCCTGGAGGGGTTTCAAAGCCATGGAGATGCGGTGCTGAGGGACATGGTTTAGCGGTGCCCTGGCAGTGATGGGTTAAGGGTTGGATTCATTGATTTTAAAGGTCTCTTCCAACCAAAGTGATTCTTCGTTTCTAGGGCTTGTAGCTGCAGCTTGTTGCCATGGCTGATCTTAGAAGAGAGTCATGTCCTTGACAAAACTTGGTATCCCTGTCCCTGCATGTGTGCCTGAGCTGACCTATGGATGCCCCTGGAGCTTTTTTGTATTTCTCATCCTGCTTCATGCAGGTTGCTTGGAGCTTGGGAAGGTCTGTGGCCCAGACTTTGCAGTCCTCTTCCCCACTGTTAAATTGGGAGTGGGCCATGAAGAAGACAAATGACTCTGGCAGTAGGAGATCCCTCGTGACTGACATCTGTCCGAGGGAGGGAGCAGAATATGCACCCTGCGCGTTACGGAAGCACCATGAGCTCAGGTATGCAGCGAGTGACCCGACTGCGTGGCGGATTCAATCCTGTCACAGGGCCATGGAGGAGCTGTGCTATACAGTGGTTTTTTGCCATGTGGAGAAGGCATATGCTTCACCTAACGTGAGGGGTTCACCCCTGATTGCAGGTGGCTTTTTAGGTCTCAGGTGCTTTAATTCTAGATATCCACTCCTCCAAGGAGGAAACTAAAGGACTTTGCCTCCCTTGACTTGAAAAGTTAACTCTGGGCAGTTGTTACTGTGCAGCTTTCTATCCAGTGGCCACTTGTTTGTGGGACTCTTGCTAGACACAGTAGGTTGGTGTGCCCCCAGTGCCAGTCAGGAAAAGTAGTTTCACTCTGGAGCTGTTTTCTCCACTGGCCTCCAGAGGAAGCAATCACAGCTTTGGAGTAGGGTGCAGGCCTGTGGTGTTGTCACTACTTGGCGTTACCAGGTCTAGACCAACGATGAACCTATTTGCCTCTGTCTGTGCTCATAGTGAACAGCCAACCTTTTCTGTGAAGCACACCAAATGATAGCATGGCCTAAGATAAATATTTATTTCTGCCTTCCGTGCCTGCTTACTCTGCCTTTCTACCTTCAGGCCGTAGAGTATGAATCAGAACCTGTTTGCCTGGCATTTTAAGTCTTTGCTTTGCTAACCAATGTCTCAATAGCTTTGCTTTTGCTCTGCTTTCCTCTTCTTCCCTGCCTGGCACATCTGTTTTTTTGTCAGGCCCTTTGCCTGGAAAAAGCAGGCTGTGCCTTCTCCCTTACACACCTGCCCTCATCTGTGTTGGCCACGCTGGTATTTTAATTTCTATTTCATTGGCCCATCGCACTCGTGTTGATCGGCTTTGCAGCTGAGGTCAAGGAATTTCCATGTCGTACTTGGAGAGAGGGTTTCCCCTTCATAGCCTCTGCCTCAACCAGGCACTGGTTCATGGAGAAATAGCTTGGCTGCTCTTGGAAATTGGTCTGTGTGAAATAATATTGTCTTTTTGAGGTCAAGGAAAAAAAAAAAAAAGTCCTTTTATACAGTCATGCATACACTCTTAAAAAGAATTCCACAAAGCTTGGTCTGTTCCCCCCTCTCACACTCTCCTCCCGCCCTACCTTTTTCCTAAAACACTGGAGAATTCAGCCTCGGAGTCTGACGGCACTGAGCATACAGCATGTACTGTGCCTTTTGAAATGCTGGCTGCACATGAAAGCCTCGCTTAACACTGGACTCTGTTGCTTTATATGATGTTGTGTGCACAGTGTGTTGGTGGTGGGGTTCCCCCCTGGCAGACGTGTGGTGGGGAAGGAGGGCAGGTGAGCTTAGGAGGTGTGGAGAAGAGCAGCTTGGGCAATGGGTGGTATGTGCTGTGGGTCACTGCGCTGGGGCTCCTGCTTCCTAGGCTGGAGTGAGCAGCTTGGTGTCAAAGGTGGTGTGAGTAGCTGTGGGGTTGTTTGGGGGTTTTGTGTCATTGTTGCTCTTTCTTCTGGTTGTGATGCTCTGTGGTTCCTGGTAGAAGGGTAGGTGGAGGTGAATACGTGGGAAGGGAAGGAGGACAAAGGATCCCACTGTCCTGGGACCACAGGGCAAGTTCTTACCTATCTGCTGTTTCTAAGGGGAAAGACTGATGAGAGCCACCATGCCTTTGGGGATGGATGGTCTCACTCGAGGATGAGGACTGCTGCCTGAAGTGCGCATGCTTGCAAATCCACAGCCATCCATCAGTGCGATGCCTCGCCTGGTGACACGTTTCCAGTTCAGGCCTGCGGCGCTGTGCCTGGGTGGGCATCTGCACCATCAGGCATGCACAGCAGGGCGAAGAAACCAATGGCCAGGCTGAGGAGAGTCCTGCCATGGAAATCCTGTGGAGCAGGCGACCTTGTGCTCCGTAATATGTGTGGGCAGGGTGGTTGGGACTAAGTGCTGTGTGGTGTCACGCTTTAACGCTTCCCATGTGTTCACAGCATCACTGCGACCGCTCTTGTTGCTGCCGCTGGGGAGAACTTGAGGGAAATCCCCACACATGAAGGAAAAATTGCTCTATTTTGGTGGCCAGATGGGTGTTCCCGCTATTCTTGCCCATTCCTAAAGCCAGAGCTCTGTGCAGCTCAGGCTGATCCTTCTAGCAAACAAAGAGCCCGTTTTCTCAAGAGCTTTGTTGGCAGGTAACTGCTGGGATTGTGCACCATGGTGTGCAAGTGTTGCCCTAACAGAGGTACCTGCTGAGTTTCAGGCACCCAGTGCTGGTCTGTGCTATCCTAGGTCCCTGTATGGTAGAGGGAAACCCTCTGATGGCTTGGCTGCTCTGAATGTAAACATTCACCTGTGGCCAGCATTTGATGCCTCTTCTTTTATCCAGAGGATCAAATTTTCCTCTTCTGGGCAACTTCTTCAACTTCTCCCTGCAGTCCCACCGGTATCAGGTCCCACCCTGGATTTCTTTGTTGCTTTTGATTACTCTGTCTCTTCCTGGCACATGAGCCAGCAGGTACATATGGATTATATACATTTCATTCCTCCTTGTGCGGTGAGAGATGGCAGATCTATCTCAGCCTCACACCTTGTGGCAGCAATTTCCGCGTGTTAACTGGGCAATCTGCAAAGTACTGGTGAACTTCCTTTCCACTGCTGCAGTAACGGTTTTGGAGTGGTTTAGGTGGCCACTGCTTCTTTAGCGTAGGGAAGAGAAACGGGAAAACCTTCACTATCTTGTTCATCGTTCTATATGCTTCTAGCGCAAGCTATTTTGAACTGTTTGGAGCTTAATCTCTCTTCCTGACAACCTTGGAAACCTTTCTGTGCCTCTAACAAATTTTTGGCGTCTTTCTCTGGCCTCTGTTCCCACTCTCCCTGCTCCAAAATGGGACGAGCAGGCTTCAGCTCCCTTCTCAAAGTGTGAACGTGTCATTGATTTTTATGTGGTGGCATTTATAACATTTTTGGTATTGTTCTTTATCCTGTTCAACCTAACAATTTTTATTTTTTTTTTCTGATGGCCTCTGTGCACGGAGCAGATGTTTTCATTGAGCTGTCCGCAGTGACGCCTAGATCTTTTTCCTGAGTGGTTACAGTTAATTTAAAACCCATCAGTGTATTACCTCAGCAATCCCTTGATGTCACTGGTTAGAAGATCCCAGCTGGCTGCTGCTCTTAATTCTATTGCCTGTCTGTTTCTTATTATTTTTTATTATGCTTATGCTTCCTTGCACACCACGCCAACTTTCAAAGTGAGGTGGGCACAGGGTGGCTAATGGGGGCTCCAAACTCTTCTGCCTGTCGACATAAAAGTAACGTTTGCACTTAGGTGTTTTCCCAGCACAGAAGAGCTTTTCCCATAGCTGGCACAAGAAGACAAACGTGGCATGTGTTTGCACATGGCTGTCTTTGAAAGCTCCCTTGTGTCGCCGCGGAGGAATGTGGATCCCAGCTTGTCACACCGTGCCCTTCTGGATCGTGCTGGTGGGAACCCATCCGTGCTGGGCAGCCCGCGATGTTTGGCGCTAGCGCTCTCGCCTGTAAAATTGCACAGCTCCGATGAGCTCGCAGGGAAAGGGAGGGATCCTGGATGCATGGCAGCTTGCAAAGCTGTCACCGACAGCTCGGGCAACATCACGGTGCCCTTTGAGACCTCTGCCTCGGCTTCACCCGTTATCTGTTTATTCTGAAGGCCTTTAATATGTTGCACAAAGCTTTGCAGCCTGTGAAGTCACCTACGCAGTGCACGAGGTGCTGTGGTGCTAAAAGCAGCACGCCCAGGGGGTGCTGTGGGCTGCCCTGGGCTCTGGTGAAGTCACATAGCCCAGAATAGGGCATGCGGGGACATTGCACCGGGTTTGCATTAGAAAGTCCCATCATCCTTCCTGGAAGCCAGTGGAAATTTCACTCTTGACTCCCAGCAGAGCAGTAGTAAGCCAGTGTTAATGAGAGATACTGGGAGAGTGCAGGAAGGAGCCAAATGCTGTAACTCGGCTTAATGATTGGAAACTTTGTGAAGTCCCCTCTTGCTTTGAACGGCTTTGCGAACGACCTTTGGCATGAGGCATTTTATCTCCTGTTTTGGAAGGCCTGTGCCTCAGCTCTCTGCCACTGAGGACAAAGTTGCAGGAAGATGGGATGGTTTCAACAGGAAAACAGAAAGACAGCTGCAGTATGGCCAATTTCCTACTGTGAGGAAGATGAAACCAGTCTAATTTTGCTGAACTATGACTCAGTTCAGTCCAGAGATTCCAATACCATACAGTAAATGTTATAAGCTCCTTTGAGGGGGGGAAAAAATAATAAAAATCCCTCCAATTCAAAGGCAGAGGAAGTGCCCAGCAAGAAATAGAGATGAAATTACCAGTAATGATGGATGAGGAAAGCCCAGTAGGGTACTGCTGAGCAGGACTTGAGAGCAGAAGAGATGAATGGCCCTCAGTGACCAGGCTCTGCTGAAACCTGTGTGATGTGGGTGAGAATAAAAGGCAGCCACACTCAGCTCGGTGTCATGGGAGGGGACGATGACGCGCTGTTGCCTCGCTTTGCAGAGCTCCTGGGTGGGTGATGGATGGTGTTCTTGAAGGATGAAGCTGCAGTTGATTCTTTGGTTCATCAAAGCAAAAAAAACTTCATCTGCTCCCTCCCTGTGAAGGGCAGGCAGCGCATTTTGAATGGGATGGGGCTGAGCAGTCTGGGAACAGAAACAGATGAAAAGGTTTTTTTTCAAGTACTTCAGTCCTTGATGTGCTCCAGCACGTGGCTGGTGATCACAACAAGATTTGCTGAATCATAATAGCAACCCAGAAGAGTGGGAAATGCTTTCCTAAGGCACTTAATGCTGGTAAACCTGACAAGTGGGTCTGTGGTGGATACAGTGAGGAAATGCAGAAGCCTGGTGCCTGAGCCAGAGCCAGATCTTTGATGCCAAGAGGCTGGAAATGGAAGTGGGGGAATGTGTCCTGCTTCCTCCTGGGGGAGGAAGCCTGACTCTGGCAGCAAACAGGTGGATCAAAGAGCACGGGAACGGTCAGAAGAAATCCTCTCGCTCTTCTCCACAGTTTGAGAGAGACAAGGAGCTACTGGAGAGGGTCCAGTGGAGGCTACAGAGATGCTGAGGGGACTGGAAGATCTCTGTGCTGAGGAGTCTGAGACACCAGGGGCTGTTCAGTTGGAGAAGACTGAGAAGGGATCTGATAAATGCTGATCAATAGCTAAAGGCCAGGGGGCAAGAGGATGGGACCAGACTCTTGTCAGTGGTGCCCAGTGACAGGACAAGGGGCAGTGGGCACAAACTGGAACCCAGGTGGTTCTGTCTGAACAGGAGGAGAAAATTCTTTGCTGTGAGGGTGACAGATCCTGGCCCAGGCTGCCCAGAGAGTCTGTGGAGTCTCCTCCTCTGGAGAGATTCCAAACCCACCTGGACACTGCAATCCTGGGTCTCCTGCTCTGGGTGACCCTGCTGGAGCAGCAGGGGGTGGGTGAGGTGATTTCCTAAGATCCCTTCCAACCCCCACCATGCTGGGATTCTGTGATTCTTTACAATCCCATTGCCTACTTTTTTACTGCCCAAGGAATACTAGGCTGAGGCTGTAGTGGCCTGGGCCAGCCGGGCTGTCCATCATCAGGAGCATGGGAGGAACAGTTATGCAATGAGCCCAACTGTATTTGGGAAGATAAATGGCCATGCAGAAACTTGCAGGCAGTGCTGGCTTGTAGCTGCTCCAAGGGGAATCAATTGGCTTTGTTGCTGAAAGAAGGACCACAGCAGACCAAGCAAACCTATGCAGAAGATGTCAGAGCAGCCCTGGCCGTGAACTGTGTGGTCAAAAAGCAGCTGAACCTCTCTCGCAGGCCTCGAGCACGAGGTAGGAAGCCCTCTGCTCGCTTCCAGTCTGCAATCTCTGTTGTTACCAGAATAAATCAATAGTCAGCTATCAGCATCCATTTCCCATAGACATAACTGAATTTGCCGGGGCAGTTGTTTTGCAGATATTACTCTCCCGCAGCAGGGTTTCCAGTTCCCTCTCTTAAACCACGGGCTCATTTCTCCGTGAATCAGCTCTTTGCTCACTTCTTTGCAAACTCCAACAGCGCAGAATATTCCTAGAGCAGAGCCAGACTCCTCACACAGTTTTCTGGTTGATGACCAAATTCAGAGGCTGTTCCTTTCTGCAGCAACCAGTCTCTGCGACACCACGGTACTTATTGCTGCTTTCTTGCTGGGGACCTTCTCTCTGGTCTGTGCTGGGATGGCACTGGCCTTTTTCAGCCTGCCTCAGAAAGGTAATGTAATAAAGGACTTGCTGCGCCGCTCATTGATGCATTTTGCCTTTTTTGGAGCCCAAATCCAGAGGAACCTCTCTTCTTTCCACACCTATATCTGCCTACTTGGTAGGAGCCCTCAACCCCAGAGCTCTGTGTGTGTCTGATTAGCAGATGAGGACTTGCAGATGCAACCCCACAGGGACCGATGCGAACCGGGAATGTGCGAAAGCCAGAGGCGTCGTAACCTAGAGTTGCATTGAACAATGTGGAAGAAATGCTGTCAAATATGTGTCTGTGTGAGCTATTCTATCCCCAGTGAGCCCCCCTCCAAAAGTTTGCTCAGCATGCTGACTTTCCAGGAGCTTTCTTAGTGCTTGGAACAAGTTAGCTATCTTCTGCCAGAATCGAGAGAGGAACACGACTGGCTGACGAATACCATATGTTCCAGGCTGGCCAAAGGAAACCTAATTGTGTTTTGTTTAGCTTGTCTACTTAACTGTGTTTCTGTAGCAGGACAGAGTTGGTTTGGTTTAGTTTTTCCTCCTTTTTTCAGATAAATAGGGCTGATTCTACACACAGGAACAGTCCTGGGGTAGTTCTGTATTTCACCCGGGCAATGTGGGGCACAGCCCCCTGCCACTTTCTGAAGGGAAGAGATCAGGGGAGAGACGAGTAAAGGGAAAGGCTGTTGCCAGTAGGAGTGATCAGAAATTGCAGGGCTGAAATCTCTTTCTAGACAAAGAACATCCAGTTCTGAGAATACAGCAAAAAGCTTACACTGACCAAAAGATTCTCCCTTGTTTGTTTGTTGGTTTTGTTTTTGTTCATTGTGGTGGTTTTGGTTTGTTTGGTTAGTGTGTGTTTGTTTGTGGTTTGGGTTTTTTTTTGTTTTTGTTTTTGGGTTTTTTTTTTTTTTGTGGTTTTTTTTTACTGGCTGTTACTGCATCAGAATGGGAAAAGTGTGTCGTTGTGACCTGGGAGTAGGAACATGGAACTGTGGAGGTCTAATATCTAATTGTAGATTTGCTCTGTTTAAATTGGCTTAAAATGAGTGGCTTCTCTATCAGGCTGCGGACAGCAAAGCCCAATCTCTCTGACCACTGGGGCAGAGTAATGCCCCTAAAGGGCATGCACTGGAGTTAGCAGAAGTTGAGGTTGGACTGATGTTGAGTAAAGTTCAGTTCTTAGAGACACTGAGTCCTGGATGGAGCTAGAAGACTTGTTCCCTCTTGTCCCCTCTGTTGCACTGTATCACTTGGAGTTGGTCACTTCTCCTTGATGTGTTTTGTCATCTCTAAACAACCTAAATGCTTAAAAAGAGGCACCGTATTGCATCACATGATTCTGCAGCACCTAGCCCAACCTCCACTTGAGGAGGTGGTGGGGAGATCACTGGCTATTGCCTAAGTCAGGAGTTGGCTGAAAACCTTGAACCCAGTCTTTTCCTTCAAGTTGTTGGAATGTATAGAGATGTTCTCCCCAGTTTCCTGGCCAGCCTCAGCTGTGATGTTAGTGGGGTGTGCAGCAAGCTTTGCATCAGCAAGGAAAGAGTTGTAAGCAGTAAGTGTCTGCTGTCTTGGCAGGTGAACAGAAAAAGGGTGGGGGCCTTTGGTTCTAGTTGAGCGGAAGAGGGGAAACGATGCTAAAAAGCAGCTGCCACTTTAAATAGATCTCTTTCCTCCAAGTCTCTTATTTATCTCATGCCTTCCTGTTTACAGCATCATTTCCCATAACTTCCATTCTGCTCATTTAGAGGTCAGGTCAACCCAAGGTCTGCCCCATTTCTGAGCACCAGATCAGTGCAAGTGTCTCTCTGATGCCTCCCAGGAGCTGTGGGCTATTGGCCGCTTGCCCCTCTGTTAGCTGTGTGCTGTCATCTACAGCGAAGCGATGGGATGTCCCAGTTTTAACGGAAGACAGAAGTTGGCACCGTTCTTGACTTGTTCCTCCGAACAAGTCCCCAGCTCTTTTGTGTCCTTTCACTTCTGACACACTTGTTTATCGACAGGCTGACTGCCATGTGCTTTGCTGCCCACACAGGCACACTGAGCTGCGTGCTCAGCGACCCACCCATCTAGATACTCATGCACGCTGAATCACCACCCTTTGAGGTACACTCATAGCCATGCTCACAGATAGACTCTGATCCTCATGAGCCAGACTGAAGTTCTCTCTCAATCTGCCACCCCTGTATCCTCAAGACAGACTCCTCCCTCCTGGAGGAAACATAGACCTTTGTAGTGTTTGCTCAGCCACCCGTTTATTCTCAGGGCTGTGGGCAAAAGAGAGAAAGGGTGAATGTTGACACCTCATTTCTTCATGCTCTGAGATCTGCTCTTGGAAGAGTGCCACTGTGCTCAACTCTTGTGCCTCCTTTTGGCAGGCTTAAAAACCATCTCATCACCATTTTCTGGCTGAATTTCCAGTGTCCTTCCAGAACCTACCAGGTTCTCATCCTTGCCATAAGGTTTGTGATGACCATCATGAGAAATTTCAAGACCAAGCCCTTGCTGGTGGCTGTCTGTCCCACACGCACCTGGGACCACGCATAGTCTGATGCTATGACGTGCACATGTTGGAGAATACTCTTCCCAATCAGAAACATCTTCAAAACAAAACAGCCTGTTGCCTTAATGTCCCCCGTGACCACCCTGTTCAGTGTGCAGTGCCTTAGCTTCCTTCCCCTCCCAGTCCGATTCCTCTGCTCACATTGGACCATTTAAAAATTAATGAAGGCCAGATGCATGTTCTGCAAATGTAGGATCACTGCATCTTGGAGTAGATGCTGGCTTGATGCCTCCTTGTCCTTTGAATCCTCAGTACAGCTAATAACAAGCAGAGGCAGCCCTCCTCGCTCTGAGGTAGAGCCCACCTCATCAGTGACGTCCCTGAGACCGCAAAAGATTTCTCAGGGACCTGCAGGGGGACCAGCTTTTGGCTGTGGAGCCCCAGGATCTGGTTTCATCTCAATGAACTCTGCGCTGTCCAACGGCAAGGTGGCAAGCTAGGCCAGTGCTGGATTTATAAGGGGGGAGGAAGGAATTTAGTGTATTTTGGTGCATGTAAAAATAAGGGATGGATCATACTAGTGGAGCTGTCCACACGTTGAGATAATGGAGCAGATGTGCTGCATGACTGTTGCAGCCTTGTACTATGAGGTCTCTCGTGACCTCCTGAGTCTCCAGACAAGGATGGGTCAAGGCAAGGTGGAGCATTGTTTGCCAGGCTCAGATCTGACCTGCTGAAATGCTGTTGCTGCAGCAGCTGAGTTGCCTTGCTGCCCAAGCAGAGCTTTTCTTCTCCTGAAGGGTCTCTTGGCCATCGCTGCTGGCCAATGGACCCTGGAAGTTGTTGTGGGGGTGTTCTTTGGCCATCTTCATGCAAATACATGGTGTATGCTGAGTGTTGTTTAGCCTGTTATTGACATCTCTGTGCAATGTGCATGCAAGGGGATTAGAAAGAGGGGGTTTTCTACAAGTTGCAAAACTGATTTTGTTGCTCCTTGGAGGGAGAGAGCCTGTAAACCCAGCTTTAAGGCCTAAAACTTGTTCCAATTTGCTTGTGGAGTGACACTATTTTTTGCACACGACTGTTTTATCCTGAGTGTTGCCCCTCAGCAGGAGGCTGGAGGTTGGTGAGTACAGGTAACCTGCAGTGAGCTGCGGTCCTGCATGACTTTACTTGTCACAGCTCTGCCATCAGCACTCAGAAGTGGTTGGGTCATGACCTTGTCCTATGCTAATGACCTTAATTTGAGATTGAAGTGATTTATGGGAAGGCCCTAGGGCTGCTTGCAGCAGTTCATGCTGGATATTTCCATCACCCATTAGGCTCTGGTGTTCTGGAACTTGTGCAGCTCCCTGGTAGAGGGTGGGATTCCTGCAGAAAAAAACCCTCATCCCCAAACAAACCCAAACTTCTCAGCTATTCAGCACAGAACCTTCTCTCTTTTTCCCTTCTCTTCCCATCCCCTTCAAACATACCTGTGGGTAGAGGTAGTGTTATTGGAGCAGCCTATTTGACTGCTATAATATTTTCCACTCGGATCCATTGACTTCTAGTTCATGTTTTCGTTGGATCAACACCTTTTGAGAGCAGTTAAAGCTGCTTGTATTTGAATAGTTGGAGGCGGTGTGTCACCCTGCTATCTTTTCCTGGTTTCACCTCTAGAAGGCAGTGATGCTATATCGAGACACACGTTTCAGTCGGGTGACTGCGTCTCTTTTTACCTCTCCGTGGGGGTCCTTTAGCTGGGAGCCTCTGCATACCACCAACTGTGCCCCCAAGTAGCACAGCATGATTTTAGAGCAAATGGGTAAGGGAGGTAGGAATCACCCTTTCTCTAAGCCCTTTTCTCCTCTAAAAGAAAAGGATTTTTTTGCTGCTCTGACAGAAACAAGGGAGGGTCTTTGTTCTATATGTGGGTGGCTTTGGGTTTGGTTTTTTTGTTTGTTTTTGGCTTTTTTTTCTCCTTATCTCTGTGTGATGGTCTGGGGGGGGAAAAAAAAAAAGAAAAAAAAAAAGAAAACTTAAGAAGATCTCCTGTGGAGGAGCTGAGGGGCTTTGTGCTTTCCGTTAAACACTGTCTTGTTTTGAGCCCCCAAAGGTGGTACTGGGCTTACGGTTCCTCCCTCTCAGGCTTTCTTCATTTCTAGGAGCCTGCCCTCCAGTCCCCTGTCCCTGTATCCATCATCCAGGATAGAGCAACCTGGGGGACACAAGAGCTGACTGAGCTGCCATAAACTAACAGGAGGAATAAATAGAAGAGTCTTGGTACAGCTTTTCTCATTAAGACCATTACCTGGGTTTTGGATTTTTTCTCCTGTTGAACTGCTGGTTTTCGTGAAAGCTCCAGGAGTAAAGAATTTTAAAAGCACTTGACAGGTAGCTAGGATTACACCCTTGGCTGTAGAGTGAGAAATTGTTTCATTTGTAGAGTCCCTATAGGAAGAGGAAAATAGCTACAGAACCTGAGGTGAGAAAAAGAAAATTGAAAGCAGATCCAGTGAGGTGGGAATTATCATTTCATGCTTCTGAATGTTGGCATCTCTTGTTGAATCTCGTTGTGAAGCTTGTGATGTTTGTGGATTTTAGTTGAGACTTGTGGTCTTTATTGGAGCTCCTGGAATCAAGAGGCTGAATGAGATTCTCAGCTTACTATTTATTTTTATTTTTTAAAACTAGCATTTCCAGCTCTCTTGATCCTGGAAGAAAACAACTTCACTTGAAAATATGAAGCCTCGAGGGTCCAAATGAGAAAACAGATGAAAAATACTCCAAATATTTTGGGTTGGTTAAGTCTTATTATTTTGAAGCCTACATCGTTCTGTTCTAGGGCCACACACAATATTTTTGAAAGCTGGCAACGCTCCTGCTTTTTATCCAAAGGATTTTATAAAACGCATGAGTGTTAGTGGCTGTCGTGGCTGTGGGGGTGATAGAACGAGCAGCGTCTCGCCAGCCTCTGGGCTCCTGGTGCACGGCAGCAGCAGAGTTCATGTACGAGTCATAGAATCATAGACTGGTTTGGGTGGGAAGGGGCCTTTCAGGCTCATCCAGTCCAACCCCCCTGCAGTGAGCAGGGACATCTGCAGCCAGAGCAGGTTGCTCAGAGCCCAGGCCAACCTCACCTGGAATGGTTCCAGGGATGGGGCATCAACCATCTCTCTGGGCAACCTGGGCCAGGCTCTTGCTACCCTCAGTGGAAAATGTTTCTTCCTTCTCTCCAGTCTAAATCTCCCTCTTCTAGTTTAAACCCATCACCCTTTGTCCTGTCACAACAAGTCCTGCTCAAAAGTCTGTCCCCATCTTTCTGACAGGCCCCTTGAAGTCCTGAAAGTCCACAAGAAGGTCTCCCCAGAGCCTTCTCTTCTCCAGGATGAACACCCCCAGGTCTCCCAGCCTGGCCTCCCAGCAGAGGGGTTCCAGCCCTCCCAGCATTGCTGGGGCTCCTTTGGCCCTGCTCCAACAGGTGCCTGTCTCTCCTGTGCTGAGGACTCCAGAGCTGGCCCCAGCACTGCAGGGGGGTCTCCCCAGAGC
>JANHGN010008962.1:6571-19196 GCA_024605025.1 Megaceryle maxima
TCCATGATCTGTAGACCCTCTTCTTCCACTTAAGTTTGCTTAGCAGTTCCTTACTTAACCATGCAGGTCTCCTGGCCTCCTTTCTCGTTTTCCTGCTTGCTGGGATGCACTGATCTTGAGCTTGGAAGAAGAGGTCCTTAAATGTTAACCAACTATCATGGGCCCTTCTGCCTTCTAGTACCCTGTCATCCCCCATCATAGCTAGTTTAAAGTCTTGTCAATGAGTCCAGCTAACTCACGTGCAAGGATTCTTTTCCCTTTTTGGGACAGATAAATTCCATCTGTTGCCACTAGACCTGTTGCCGAGAAAACTTCCCTGTGGTCAAATAACCCAAAGTTCTTATAACTATCTTCCAATAAGCTCCAATACCCACATAGCTCTTCTTAGAGAATTCTGAATCAAAGAACACATGGAGGTCATAAAAATATTATCCTTACAATTTAGATTGTTTCCCCTGTAAATATATAAATAAATGAAATAATTTTGTGAGAACATGGGAAACATTCTGAAGGACATACTGATTTTACTTGTAGAATGAACTGGGACATTTAGTGGGGTTTGGGGTTTTTTGGTTTTGTGGGTTTTTTGTTGGTTTTTTTTTTTTTTCCCCTGCTTTTTGTTTGTTTGTTTTGTTTTGTTTTGTTTGTTTGTTTTTTGCTTGTTTAACTTTTTTTTTTCTCAAAAGACTGAAAGAGACTTGCTGGGAAACAACAAAAATTGCCCCTAAAAAAACCTCCAAACCCATCTCTGATTGATAAGTAGAGATGTTACAAGATATGGGACCAGTGTACATCTTCAGAACAGCTTAGGTCAGATATCTCATAGCCTTTTCCTTCTAACTTTTGAACATGGGTTTGCTCATGAACCAGTTTTTGCAATACTATAAATATAGATTGTTTCCTCAAAGAGTACTGTATAAAAATGTGTAAACAACAAAGAGCTTCCATATTCAGACACTCATATCTCAAATTAAACTCTGATGTACCTTGTAGGATGAAAAGTAGTGTTTTCCCTTTGCACATTGTGAAAAGCAATCCTCAAAATGGTTGGAATTTCAGTTCAAATACCACCTTAAGAACATTATGTTTATCCAAACTACCTACATCTCTTGATGTGGAATTTAGATCTCACACAAACAGAGAGGTTAATGAAATTTCTGGGGCTTTTTTTCTTAGAGGTCAGAGATATCACAGTAACATTTTATCATTATATTTGCTGTTTCTATTGCACTTGGATCTAAAATTATAGTGGAAAATACAAAAGAAACCTTACATAAAAGGAAAAAGAAAAAAATTACCCTAATTTTTTTTAACTATCAAAAAAACTCTTAAGTTCAGGTAATTCTCATTTTATTGAAACTGGTTTAATTATTTTATCTCACACAGAGTATTATAAATTCTTACACTTCTTAATCACTTCTGACAGATGCTTTAGGAGTTGTGAAAAAAATTAGATCAGGAACCTTGAAAAATGTTTACAAAGAAGTTGCCTGTCAAGTCATCCCTTGTAATACCAGAAAATCTTCAGGTAATGAGATGCCTTGAAAAAAAAGTCTTTATGTAATGAGATGTCTTGAGAAAGATGAAATTAAAATTATGTTACATTAATATTTCCATGACTTGCAGAAATTTACAAAAAATATATTGTTCTTCTTATCTTAATCTTTTATTATTATTTTAAATAGTTTTGCTATGAATCTAAAGCAAAAGAGATATAAAAAATTATTTTTTTAGTTCCAAAAATTTGTTTCCATGTTTTCAGAATCTTCCTTGTGTTCAGAAAACTTATAGAGAAACTAATCTATCAATATATTTGAATACTGATAGAACGGAATTTTTGGATGAAAAATGGTCCTGTCTTTTCAGTCATATCAGACTCCTTTAATATGTTAAACTTACTTATTCTAACATAAAGATAATACAGTGTTGAAAATGCCTTTTAAATTAGATTTGAGCTTTCAGACAAAGTCTGGTAAAAGTTGTAATGAACCCAAACAAGTTTTTGAATGATTATGTTGTTACCTTAAAACAGCATCCTTATTTTCATGGCATTTCCTGCTGTATCCTATACAAAGTGTTTTCATTGAGTGAATAAAACTGAAACTGATGTGTACTATATATTGTAAAGAAGCTGAACTTAGAGCAGTTGGTGAAGCAGTCAGAAGCAGAAATGAATCAGCTTTATCTCTGGAAAATACTTGGCTTCATTTGTGACTGTTAAGTTATTTACAACCTTCTAGCTGCTATCCTTTGCTGTAGGTAGTGAATGACTTAATCATATAGTTAACTGGCAAGCAGTGGGATGAGGGAAGGTGCCTAGCTGCATGGTTAAGGACTTGGTGAATTGAGGTCTGGTTTATATTCAAAACATGCAGAGTCTAATGTCATCACTGCATCAAGACTCTGTTCTTACAACAGTACACAAATGTTTAGTCTACTAACTGGACTTTATGTGGAAACAATGCTCTTGCCCTTATTTTAAAAGGAAATGGTGATTGTCAAGATAAAAACTGCAGCTGAATGCCCCCAATTGGTGTTTGTTAATAATTTTTTTGAGGTATGTCAGTGTAAGATGAATTAAAGACAAAATAAAGATGATGAGCAAGTGACAAGAAAAATCTAAGGGATAGTGACATAAAGAAAGGTTTTATTCTCTTCCTTGAATCTAGTCTTCCTTCAGAAAGGTGTGATTCTTTAAAAGTGAGCAGTATTGCACTTAATATATGGTTTTTAGAATTTTAGAATTTTCTTCTGCTATGGCAGACACGTACATTAGATCTAGTTCTGAAGATGGAGACAGAGTGGAGAGAGAGAGAGAGAAAAAAAAAAATACTGTGTTTTCATTTTTCCGTGAAACTGGAATGTAAAAAGCTGCACAGAGAATAAGATAAAATTAGATAGTTTTATTTACAAACTAACTACTTAATAGATGTATGTCTCACAAGTACCTGAAAAAGAATAACATGAAACTATAGTGAGTTTATTTTTCTTATTGATAGTGTAATATAATATATGTTAAACAGCTGATCTACACATGAAACTCTGATTTGTGTTGTTTTAAATGTAAATACACCTGTACTTTAAAATTACACACATTACGAAATGCAGTAAATGTATTCATTTATCCATTACAAAAAAAACCCACAATTTCTCTATCCTCTAGTCTTTAAATTAGAGATTAAAAAATTTAAAGTGAGTGTGTTGAGAAAGTACCAAGAAAAGTTGATCAATCTTAAAAGGAAAACTGGTTATGTTAAGAATTTACTGTCAGAAAAGGGCATTTTATCCATTCTTTATTATGATATTTTAAACTCTTTGCTGCCTATTTTCTAATTAATTGTCTACAAATTATCTACTTGCCCTTTAAGTGAAAGACATACATTTTCACATTATTGCTAAAAAAGACCTGGTAGATAGTTTTCTTTCACAACTTACATCTCAAACAACTTGTTCTAATAGAGGATGGTGATATAACAGACATATGCTAATATTTACACAAAGAGAATGAATACTTTTCAAGAAAGATATGTAATTATAATCATTTATTGAATATCTTATTTCCAGACGGATTACTTCAGTAAACCACATAAAAAGCTTGTAGCAGCACATATGAAGGATTACAATATTTTATCAATTTAAATTACTTGATGGTATTAGAGATCCAAGATAATGGCATGTTGTGGCTTGAGTCCACCCAGCTGGCAAGAAAGCACCATGCAGCTGCTCCTTAACCCCTCCCCACCTCTGGTGGGATGAGGAGGAGAAAATAACAAAAGGCAAAAGACAGGGAGACAAAGAACAGGGAGAGCACACAGAATCACAGAATCAGAGAATTGTCACAGCTGGAAAAGACGTCAAAAAACCCCACCCAAAACCAGCAACAGCAACAAAAAATCACCAGAAAAACAAACAAACAAACATAAAAACACACGAAGAAATCCTCACCTCACCATCCCACTGCAGCATGTCCTGAAGTGCCTTATCTACACTTTTTTGTAATACCTCCAGGGATAGTGACTCCACCACCCACCTGGGCAGCCCGTTCCAGCACCCCAATACTCTTTCAGTAAACAAATTCTTCCGAATGTCTAATCCAAACCTCCCCTGGTGCAATTTCAGACAATTTCCTCTAGTCCTGCCTTTATTTGCTTTAGAGAAGCAGCTGCACCCACCCCACTACAACCTCCTTTCAGGTGTTGTAGAGAGTAACAAGGTCTCCCTTCAGCATCTACTTCTCCAAACAAAACAATCCCAATTCTCTCAGCCTCTCTTCTTGTTCTCCAGACCCTTCACCAGCTTGGATGCCCTTCTCTGAACATGCTTCAGCAACTCAGTGGCTTTTTTGTGGTGAGGAGCCCAGAACAGCACAGTACTCGAGGTGTGGCCTCACCAGTGCCAAGTACAGGGGCACCATCTCTTCTCCTGCTGGCCACACTGGTTTTGATACTGGCCAGGATGCCATTGGCCTTCTTGGCCACCTGGGCACACTACTGGGTCATGTTCAGCTGGGTGTCAACCAGCACCCCAGGTCCTTTTCCAATGGGCAGCTTTCCAACCACTCTTCCCCAAGCCTGCATCGTTGCATGGGGTGCTGTGACACAAGTGGAGGATGCAGCACCTGGCCTTGTTGAACCTCATACCACTGTCCTTAGCCCATCAGTCCAGGCTGTCCAGTTCCCTTTGTAGAGTCTTCTTACCCTCAAGCATATCTGTGCTCCCACAGAGTTTTGTATTCTCCACAGACTTATTGAGGGTGCACTTGATTCCCTCATCCAGATCATTGATAAAGACATTAAACAGAAATGGCCCCAATACTGATCCCTGGGGGACAGCACTGGTGACTGGCCACCAACTGGATTTAACTCCATGTACTACAACTCTCTGGGCCTGTCTATACAGACAGTTTTTATCCCAGTGAAGAGTACACCTGTCTATGCCATGAGCCACCAGCTTCTCCTGCAGAATGCTGTGGGAGATGGTGTCAAAGTTATTACTAAAGTCCAAGTAGACAATATGCACAGCCTTTCCCTCGTCCACTATGTGGGTCACCTGGTCATAGAACGAGATCAGGTTGGTCAAGCAGGACCTGGCTTTCCTGAGCCCATGCTGTCTGGGTCTGATCCCCTGGCTGTCCTGCACTTGCCACAGGAGCTCCCTCAAGATGAACCTGGGTACTGAGGTCAGGCTGACAGGCCTGATCCCAGATCCTTCTCCCAGCCCTTCCTGTACATGGGCATCACATTGGCAAGTCTCCAGTCATCTGGGACCTCCACTGTTAGCCAAGACTGTTGATAATTGATGGAGATAGGCTTGGCAAACTCCTCTCCCAGTTCCCTCAGTACTGGGTGGATCCCATCCGGCCTCATGGACTTGTGAATGTCCAGGTGACATAGAAGGATGTTAGCTGCTTCCTCCTGGATTTTGGAGGGGTTGTTCTTGTCTCTGTCCTTATCTTTCATCTCAGGAGGATGAATACCATGGGGGTAGCTGGTGTGACTAATAGGACGGACACAAAGGTGGCATTAAGTATCTCAGCCTTTTCCTCCTTTTTTTGTTGTCCCTTATGACAGTGACTAGATTGAACTCCAGCTGGGCTTTTGCCTTTCTAATTTTTTTCTGCATGACCTAATGAGATCCCTGCACTCATCCTGAGGTGCCTGCCCCTTCCAAAGGAGGTGAACTCTCCTTTTTATCCTGAGTCCCAGCAAAAGCTCCCTGTTCAGCCAGGCCAGTTGTCTCCCCTGACATTTTATCTTATGGTGCATGGGGACAGCTGCTCCTGGGCTTTTAAGATTTCTTTCTTGAATGTTGTCCAGCATTTCTGGACCTCTTTGCCCTTCAGGACTGTCTCCCAAGACACTCTGTCAACCAATATCCTGAACAGGCCAAAGTCTGTCCTCCTCAAGTCCATGGTGGAAGTTTTGCTAACCTCCCACCTTAATTCCCTAAGGATCAAGAACTTAATCATTTTGTGGTTGCTGAGCCCAAGACGGCCCTTGACCACCACATCTCCCACTCGTCCTTCCCTGTTTGTCTACAGCAGGTGTAGTGAGGCATCTGCCCTGGTAGGCTCACTTACCATCTGTGTCAGAAAGTTCTCTTCAAATACTTGAGGAACCTCCTAGCCTGTCTCCTCTCTGCTGTGTTATATTTACAGTCCCCCACCAAAACAAGGGTTAGTGATTGTGAGACCTCTGCCAGCTGCTTGTAGAATGCTTCATCTGCCTCCTCATCCTGGTTGGGTGGTCTATAACAAACACCCAACAGGATATCTGCCTTATTCACCTTCCACCTCATCCTTACCCATAAACACTCAACCTAATCATCACTATCATCAAGCTCTATACAGTCAAAACATTCCCTAACATCTAGAGCCACCCCACCACCTCTCCTTCCCTGCCTATTCCTTCTGAAGAGCTTATAGCCACCCATGGCAGCCCTCCAGTCATGAGAGTAATCCCACCATGTTTCTGTGATGGCAACTATGTCATAGCTGTACTGCCTCACAATGTCTTCTAGCTCCTCCTGCTTGTTGCCTGTGCTGTGTGCATTGTTGTAGATACACTTTGAGATGGGCTATTGGTTTCACCCCTAACATTGCCATGCCACCTGCAGGTTCATGTCTAGTGGGCCTGGTTTTATCCTCTTCCCCCTTTGCACCCAGTTTCAAGAACTCTCAATGAGCCCCACCAGGTCCTGGCCAAGAATCCTTTTCCCCCTTGTGGAGAGTTCCACTCCATCTGTCACCAGCAGACCTGGTGCCATGTAAACATGCCCAGGATCAAAGAACACTCACTTAACAGTTATGGTCATGGGCAAAAGACAGACTCGAGTTGGGGAAACAAAATAGATTTAAATAAAACAACCAACTTTTCACCAACAGAATCAGAGTAGACAGTGGTAAACACAACTGGATCTTAAATACACCTTCCCCCCACCCCAGTGGCATAGAGGGGCTGGGAATGGGGTTTATGATCAGTCCCAGTCCACTCCATGTTATTTCTGTCACTTCTTTGTCCTCAGGGCAAAACTCACAGTCCTCTCCTGCTGCAACACAATGTCCCTTCCACTGGGCAGTCTTCCAGGAACTTCTCCAACTAGTGTGGATCCCTTCTTCAGGCAGTAGTCCTCCCAGCAATAGACTGCTCCAGCATGGTCTTCCCCAGCGTCACAGACTTTTTCAGGATTAGTCTCCTGCTTTGTTGTGGGGTCCTCCACAGGCTGCAGACATTTTCTTCACCTTTGATGTCTGAGGGCTGCAAGGGCTCAGCCTGCCATGTCACCATGGGCTGAAGGGGAATGGCTGCTCTGGTGCGCCTCCCTCACTCCTTCCTCACTGACCTCAGTGTCTCCATCATTGTCTCTCTCACATTCCACTCCTCTAAAACACAACAGAGCTCACAAAAGTAAAGGAAGTCACCCAATGAGTCTTGCACTTTCAAATATGTTATCGAAAATTGACCCATCCTTGCCCAAATGTGGATCCAACCTGAAGCCAGGGGAGCTTCTTTATTTCTGTTACAGGAGCCATGCCCATAGCCCCTTCCCATGCTACCAAAACCCCCCAGACACAAACCTAATATATGGTAGCTCACTTATGTTTCTTTAGTAGATTTAATTGTAACAGTAATATGTAGCTGGTAAGAAAAATTAATGAGGATTGAGTTTCATGTGTTTCCATATAAAATGCTTCTGCAAATGGTTATCATTGTTACATGTCACTATGTTTGAGAAAATAGTGGTGGTAACTGAGGTCATTGTTAACCCTTCCAGGATTCAGTGGAGCTGTAATATATCTATAAAGTTCTGTAATTGTTAAGTTTTAGTTATACAAAAACTTGTGTTTCTGTTTATATTTTCCATTTCAGCTTGGACACACTTAGTACAGCTGTAGATGCAGGTCATGAACAGTGTTGTTTATATCTGGTGGATGTAATGAGACGAGACATGTTATTTCTGTAATCCTGAGAGTGCCAGGACAAGGGCCAGGCAGCAGAGGCTAGTAATAAGAATCTGGATGTATGTAAATAGATGTACTTGAAGATCTAGTTGACAGTGCTATTTTAAATGTGATTCATTTTTTCAGCTTGCCTTTATTTCATATTTTCTGCTGAAATAGTTCACAGATATCAAAATTAGTAGAATTTGGTTCACCAAATGGTCATGGGGTCTCATTCTTAAATTAGAGTGGAAAACTGCATATTGCTCTGGTCCTTTCTTCAAGGTTAACTGTTGAGGGGTTGAAGCTTCATCCTGCAGACTGAACATGTGTTTATAAATGCTTCACTGAAGAGATTTTCCTTCAATTTTATTTCAGCCTCTGTGTAATGATATGGATATTAACTGTTTGGTTTTTGTTGGTTTTTTTTTTTTTTCCATAGCACATAGAGTTAAACAAAAGTACAAGCATTTAAAGATTCAGGGTTGAAAATATTACAAAAGTTAGTAATAGTGCACTTTCTATATAAAATACTGCAGAAGTTCGTAAACAAAATGTGGGATCAGGGAAAGGAAAGGAGTTCTTTGAATCCATCACCACTCACTTCAAGCACCAGATATCACACTTCCTAGGCAAATAGAGTGGGTGGATGTTCCCCCTAGTATATCTGATTAAGTGTCACATGATTGCAAGCATATATTCCCAAAATGCAGTTACCCATATAATTCCTTTGACCTCCAAAGGTCGTCTAGTCCAACCTCCCTGCAGTAAGCAGGGACATCCTCAGATGGATCAGGTTGATCAGAGCCTTGTCAAGCCTGACCTTGAATATCTCCAAGGATGGGGCCTCTACCACCTCCCTGCTCAACCTGTTCCAAGGTTCCACCACCCTCACAGGAAAGAACTTTTTCCTAATGTCCAATCTAAATCTACCCTTCTCTAGTTTAAAACCATTGCCCCTCATCCTATTGCTACAAGCCCTTGTAAACAGTCCCTCCCCAGCT
Source organism: Megaceryle maxima (assembly GCA_024605025.1). Taxonomy (NCBI): domain Eukaryota; kingdom Metazoa; phylum Chordata; class Aves; order Coraciiformes; family Cerylidae; genus Megaceryle; species Megaceryle maxima. The sequence goes on from JANHGN010008962.1 coordinate 15,515, forward strand.
TTCCTGTAGGCCCCCTTCAGGTACTGAAAGGCCACTCTAAGGTCTCACCAGAGTCTTCTCTTCTTTAGGCTAAACAACCCCAACTCCCACAGCCTGTCTTCACAGGACACTTGCTCCAGCCCTCTGTTTTTTTTAATGGCCCTCCTCATGACCCAGTTCATCAGGTTCAGTGCCTTCTTGTGTTGTTGGCTCCAGAGCTGGACACAGTACTCCGAGTGAGGTCTCACCAGAGCATAGTAGAGAGGCAGAATCATGTGTTGGCCACCCTTCCTTGATGCAGCCCAGGACAAACCATGATAAACCTGGGTAAAAAATTTAAAAAAAAAAAAAAAAAAATTCCTGCCTTGACTCTGACTCAGAACTACCTTTTCCCGTTGCATTTACAGGTCACAATCTCTGGTTTTTTCCCCATGAAGCTGTTTGTGGGACTGGTTTACAAACCAGATCACTGAAATGAACAAAGTTAAAAGTAAATCTTCAACATGGTTTTAATAGTCTGTGAGTGTGTGTGCATGTGTGTGAATTCAACAGAATTATTTTAGTTACTGTGTTTGAAGAGTGCCCTACAAGCTCTTGTGCTGGAAAAGCTGTGTGGGTGGCTCTCTGAAGTGCAGAGAGAAGTAGGAGTGAAGGAGTGCTGACAAACACATCTTAATGCAGTTCCACTGAAGAAAACATACCTGTCCCAGTGGTTATGGGCATGGAATCAGGACTTGCTGGTGTATGCCCCTCATATTTTATTTCTAATTCTACTCATACTAAAAATGTTTTTGAAATATATGTCCTAGAATTTAGCCTTAGTTTCCAGCCACACTATCTGTATATTTACACATTCAAATGTCCAAATGTCCAGCATTTTCATTTTTTTAATGCTCAGTTTGACAAAAAGTTTTTCTAGGCTGTGTCTAATTTGTACGTATCATCAAAAGAATAGATGTGATCTTATAAATCTCCATATAAATGTGAATTCCAGCGGGGAAAAGGATTTACAATCTGCATCTGTTTGAAAACTGCTTTGATTTCTCTTCAGAGTGTCAATGGGTAAGATACTGAATTCATGTGGATGCTCATTTTTGTTGTTTTGCTTTTCCAATCTTAAACATCACCAGGAGGATTTAATGGATAGTGATTCATTCCTTAGTCATTTTAATTAGTTCGTGGTTCCTGAGTTTAGCAAGTGTTGACAACAGTTCTTCCTGTCATATACTGTGCGGGACCTTGCTATGGTGATGCTTCATACTGTCTGATGCCAGCTGATGGGCTATTGCATCTGACTGCTACCATTGTGTTACTGTACAATGCTGTCCTTTTGGTCCATGCTGCTGAATGCGGCTCTGCTGTCCCAGCCCTCCTCGGCTCCTGCTCTTCTTGCCACCTATGCTTGTCATCCTACATATGGGAGAAATGAAGTGTGACACAGCTCCAGCACACCGAGTCAACACAATAGCACATGAAACTTTCACCTGTGGTATTACTGCTGTGTTCTGATCTGGTCTAAATCATTAGAAGTCAGTGCATAATATTATTAGATAATATTTGCTCTCAGTGTAAGTTTGGACAGTAGGTATATGCTTATTAATATACATATCAATAGCATGTACATGCACATTTATTTTAATATTAGAAAAAGGTATAGCATGCAGGTATGGGGAACAGTAGAGAAGGTCTAGAGAGAAGTGAGTTGTTATGAGTACCTGATTCATATTTTCACTGTTAATACTCTAAAAGTTTGGAACTGCAGTTTTGTAATTCTATTGTAGAGTTACTTAATTCCAGAGAGCAGTATAATGTTAGAGGAATGATCTGCCTCCTTGAGCTATGAAAGTCTTTGAAATCTTTAACTTCTAGTAAATCTAAGGACCTATGTGTTTCATGTTGCTGTTACTGGTGATATACTAGTTCCTTATATTAACCATCTTGTATGACTCGTTTTGGGGAGAGTGTATGGGGGGGTTATTTTTCTTTTTGAAACAATGTACAGATCATTCTAAGTTTTTTGTAATTTGCAATATAGTCAAAAAAGTGAACATATATACCTTATACATATATAATCTTTCAAGTTTATTAAAGTAGAGCCCTAACTGTAGTGGCATGACCCTCTTTCAGCTAAGATTTGATTTGGTCCCATGTTCAAACACCTTTTATATGTGATATAACTAATATACTCTCTCTAAATATTTTCTTTCTTTGTTATGTGCAGCATATTTCACCAACAGCTATAAAACCATGCTACACAAACAAAGTAATCTAGTTACCTTGAAAAAACAGTTTTTCATTTTTTCTAAAATTTTGGATATAGCAAAACATTTAATTTGGACAACACAGAAATGAGAGCTTATATTGGCCTTTTATATGCTATAGAAAGTCAGGAATTTCCCCTCCCCAAAATCTACACACAAGCACACTATCTTCTTTTTCTTTCCCACTCAATTTGTACTCATCATCACAAAATACCAGCTTTAGCCTGACACACAGTCATTTCTCTGCTGTGACAGCAATGGAGGAAAGAGGAGAGGGGTAGACAGCTAGGGAAATCCCTGACACCAGTGAACTGGCTCAATAGAGTTCTGCTTGCAGACTTCACCAGAGAAGATGAATTATTTGCTCGAGAAGGAATAGACAGAGAAGGTCAGAGAAGCTGCAGAAAACTTACTAGGCTTAGTCCTCTCAAAGCAAGATGGGAAGCCACTATGCAGATGTTTCAGGACATAAATCTATAAGGTATCATGGCACCAGCTTTCAGAGGCAGACTAAACCATAAATTTTACAGAACCCCTTAGCTATCAAGCACTAGGGAAGAAAAAAAGGCACAGAGAGGGCATGTGTGTGATAGAAGCAGCATGTAAGGTCTGGCATGTACTCAGGATGCTGATTTTTCAACTGTGTGAGAAAACATAGTACATCTGGATATTTCTCTTTGCAAAGCAAAGCTCTACTCTATAGGACTGATGATAATGTTCAATGCAGGTAAAATAATTTCATGGGATGAAAAGTTGGATGAATTGAGAAGGTGGTAGCATTGTCATTTCACAGGCAGCACTCCAGAAATTTTTGTAACATTTTTTGTTAAAAATATTTTAAACAGAAAATGCTGCATCAAGTAAAAACTGGGCAACATAACAGGGGTTTTGGTTTGGTTTATTATTTTAATTCCATCAATGGAAAATGAGATATAAAAATTAAGTACATTTCTATTCAACAGAACTTAACTAGTAACTATATGGGAAAAAAAAATGAAAATTCAAAAAGCCAAATTAAAATGTTTATTGTTGCAATTAGTATTGGATAAAAGCTGATTTGCATACCAGTCAAAACTCTTTGAGATTTTTTCTTGTCCTTTTCACTTGGAGTAATCCTTAGAAATATTTTATCAGAAAAAGACCTCTGCCTCAAATAATTATTCTAGTTTCAAAATATTTACCTGTGATAGGTAGGGGAAGCTGCAAATATTCCAGTTGAAGAGCTTTATAGGCAATTCAGGGTTTTTAATTACTGAACTTTTTTGTGGAAAATTTCCATTGCAAACTTGTAAAAATTTTCTTGATAGGTTTTTCATTAAAAATTAAATGTTCTTGAAAAAGTTTTTTTTAAGAATGATTAGTAATTCACAAAAGAGAGTTTGGATGATATTTTCTTAGCCAGCTTTCACTTTAACTTGATAACTATTTTTTAGGTTTCTGTC
>JANHGN010008964.1:0-12734 GCA_024605025.1 Megaceryle maxima
TAATAATAATAAATTAATAAATTTTTAAAAAACCAAACCACAAAACAAAGCACAAAAAGCCACACACACCAAAAAACCACCAAAAACCAAACACACACACACAAACCCAAAACATTGCTTCCAAGTCCTTTTCTCCCAGTCTTCTCATGAGCCTTTATTCTAGCAGTTTCCATGTATGTAGTAATTGTTGGATTAATATGCTGGGCCCTATCAAGAATATTCAAAGTTCTGTTAATATACCTTAGCATAGGCAAACACATAGAAAAGAGCAAAATCTAAATGAGTACAAATAACAGGAAAAGTAATATTGGCATTATTGTTTGGTTAGTTCAATAAATTGTTAGGATGTTACTGGAGCTGCCAGGTTTCCCTAATTGTTGCTAATTCTGAGAAATAGAAAGTGTATGACATTGCCCCAAAAAGGAATGAAGTAAAGATTAAAACAAGGTCAGAGTATGAAGAAAAGGCAACAGTAGCAGTAGAAGCAAAAAAAAAAGAGAGGCAGTTAAGAGAGTGGGTCGAGGCTGTTCTTAGTAGGAATCATGATGTCTGAGACTGAGACCATGAAGCTCTCACTATAATCATGCTGGTTTAGAGATGACTAGTGTAGGACCAGTGAGGAGACTGAAATTTTCATAAGGTATCTCAGAAGCTTTGTGCATATGCATGTTACAGGTACAAGCTCTTTAAGGCTGATACTTCAAGGTACCTGAAAGTTTAGGGAACACTGGAAAGCATGGTACTTCTCTGGGTCCTTGCTTCTAGAGCAACAGTTGCTGAATTTTCTCTGGATGGAAACTTCTAATTACTCAGGCTGTGTCTATATTGATATGAGATGTATTTCTTTAACCCTTGCTTTCTTTTAGAAGATAATCCAGTTGTACAGCTTAGGGGAAAGAGGTTATGTTGCTGTCATATCCCATCTTGACACCATGGGACAGTATGTACCTGTCTTCCATGATGAGAAGCCTTCTAGCCATTAAGGGTATCATAAATTGATTGCTGGAATGATATCTTGTCCTCTGCAAATTTTTGTGATGTTGAAATTCTTCTCATCTTTATCAGGGCAAAATTGAAATCTTTCAAACCATTCCATCCCTAATGAGGTCTGCTGGTGTTAAAGCAACTATGGGATACCCTGAAAATTTATTCAAAATCTGACAAAAAACATCCCAGAGAAAATATTAACAAACCTGACAGTCTTGAGATAAGTTTTTGTTTTGACAAACTGATAATGGACAAAATAAAAAAAATCAAAAATAAAATAAAATAAAATTTAAAATAAAAATAAAAAGAACTAAGCATTTTGTGGTCAACTCTCTTTGACCTTTTCTAGATTACAATATAGTTTTATGCCCAATGCATCAGAAGCCAAAATAACTTGAGAACCAATGTATGAATGTATGGAGAAAGACTAGGAAACATAGGGCACTTAATTCATCTTGTCCAATGAAAACAAGAAATTAATTTACACCATAGTTTATAGTTACTGTCCACTAAATCTGAGTTTGTCCCCCACTAGCAGAGAACATCTTATACACTGCTAGAATTTTAAAAATAAATAAACTTTCCTCTGCATTTCAAACAATAATAGCAGTGGAAGCATTTCTATTGTTATTAGGTTCTTTAACTCAAGGTATTCAAAAGCTAAATTCTGTGCCACGTTTGCCTGAACACTATCCCTTTTATGTAATTTCCCTTAGATGTGGCAGTTAAATAAAACAGTGATGTAAAATCCCAATGGAAAAAAATAAATCTAGCTAGAGCAATCATACTATCAACACATCAGCTCTGCATAACTCTGTCTTGCTTCCTTGCACAAAATGACAATTTAAAGTATCTTTGCAGAAGTCTCCTGGGAGATTATAATATTTTATTCTCTATTTAGGAAAAAAAAAAAAAAAAGTAAAAATCTCTGAGAACCTATTAGAAGTTTCCTAGTGAAATACTTACAGTTCAGTTCAGCATTATGTGCCAGTTTCAGAGAGGCTGAAATGCAATTTATTTCATTTTACTTTCATCAGCAAGTAAAAGTTATCCATCCAAAACCAGCTTTTCCAGATGCACGCATTTCATTTGTTATCATCCTAAATAACACAGAAGCGCACTCAAATTTCAGTATCTGTCAATCGCACACAAGTTCTATTAAGTAATTTTTAACTTTATGTTTAAATTCTTACACCATTGATATTGAATAAATGTTTGCTTGGCATTCAAACTAACAGCCTAAATCAGGAAGACTTTCCTTAAACTGCAAGGAATTTTCTAAATATTTCATGAGTACCTGAAAAACTCTATTTTCCATTTAACGTTACATCATTTGGAATCTATAAAAAGTATTCTGCACATGTAGTTACACCTCTAAAAATCCAAAGTAACTCAATTTTAAAAGTACTCCTTCTCTGCTCTTTAAATTTATTCTTTCCCTTCATCTGTTGTATCCATTGCTAATAACAGGTGTCATTGGGAGCTCAATCTGAACTACAAACAAGCGCAGAAATAATTTGCAGATACACTAACTGTGCTACTATACCATTAGGAATCCAACTAGTCTCAGGCTATTTCTGTCCCTTTGACAAACATACCATATCTTGGCATACTTTACTGTTGTGATTGAAAAAAAATAAAAGGATTAATCATGGTTATTCTTGTGACTTTGTTGCTGTGGTCCTTGTCTGCATTAGTGATCTGCTTCAAAGCTATATTGCAAATCTGAAATGGATTCCCTGCTTCCCTCACCTCATTGTCTGTTGGTTCAGTTCCTAAAGAGATTTTGGTGTGCACAAACTATTTTCCTTTCCAAGAAGAGGTAGCCAGAGGCTTTGTTTTAAAACTTCTCCAGTGCTTCATAAGGATATTCAGCTCCAAACCAAGGTGAGGACTGGACCACCCTGGGGTTCTGTTGCGTGAACCCTACCTGTATTCAGCAACAGGACTTCCAACACAGCCAGACCTCCTACAGCAGCCTGGAATAGTTCTCATGCTTTATAAAGGGCATGCTGTGTATGTTTTCCTCTTCACTGCCAGCTGCCACTAGCAACTACATCTTCAGGCTCTTTGACACTCCTTCACCATCCAAAAAATAAAATCATTAATTCACTTCAAATACATGTTCAAACAGATTGATGTAAGATAGAAACAACTCATAGCTTGGTTTTCAACCTCAGATTTCTAATGAATATTTCTAGCTTCTAACAGTTTGAGACAAGCGTTTTTTGTTCTTCTTGTGCAAAGGAAGCAAAATGCATTCCATTAATATGTATATTACATATGGTGTATTTATCTATGTCATAAGCACACATTAGCTGCCACATGCTGATTATCCCATCATAAGCACCAAAGGCTGAGTTAAAAAATCTCCCACTTTCATATATATTCGTACAATGCTTTCCTTGTTCTGACTTGGCCAATACTTTCTCTAGTGGTAAATCAGTTTGCAGGATGAATAAAGCTCTGCAAAAGAATCCTTCTCTATTGCTGAAGGTCCCACAACAGGAGCTGGTCAGTCAGATCCTACACAGAAACTGGATTCTGCTGTAGATAGACTCCCCAGCCAGGCAGCTAGTCTAAATAGTACTAAGGAAGTAAACTGGATGTGCGCACTCAGGTCATCCTTCTCTCATTCGCACATGCAGAGCAGAGCCAAAAAAACTACCTCTATGAATACAGAATCTTCCCTTTTGGTATTGCAGAGCATATTTTCAGAACAATCAAATAATTTCATTTGCAGAGCATAATTTCAGAACAAAACCATATGCTAAGCTGTTGAGCGTGACATAGGAACTTGAAAAGAATAACTCAGAAAATAAACAGAAGGTATGTGGAAAAAACTTTTGAAAGAGTTTATTCTAAAATGGCCTTAGAATTGGGTGGGGTTTTTTGGGTTTGTTTTGTTTTGTTTTGTATTTAAACACAGACATAAATCTCAGATCTTTGTATTGGCAGTTAATATTAATCCACTAGAAATAGTTGTTTGAAAACTATTATCATATTTGTCTTATTCATGACTCTAAACCTAAAAGCATAGAAAACTTGAAAGAAACTGACATAATAAAAATGAAGCTGATAATCATTACTGACACTGAAAATGTAAAAAGGGCAGAATACAAATGAAAACTAAATTGGATTTTAAGAATCCTTTATCTTTAAAGCTTTCTATTCATATCAACTATGTCAATAAACATGCTTGTTTTCTTATTAGGAAAGATTCTTGAGTAAATCCACCCCATTCCCCCATGACATATTTCATCAGCATCCTAGTCTGATTGACTGCCTTCTCTGACTTGCTAGGGTTTTTCCTAAAATCAAAAGGCAGGTTTCCCATCTCCAGATATTTACACAGAGGTGTCATGGGTCTCATGCTGTAAATAATCTTCAGGTTTGCAGGATTCATCCTGCTGCTGTGCTTCTCACTGAAGGAACTGTTTGAGAGCAATGCCTTCTCTCATGCCCTCTCTGATAAAAGAGTGAGGCTATATAAGAAACTTATTCTATTTCTCATATAGAATACTCCCTGTCTCCACTTTCCACCTCCTCTTCCCATCTACCCCTCCTTGGCTCTGTGCCTCAGTGAATTCAGTGCTCTGTTTCTCTTCCTCCTATTTGCCAGTATGGGAGTAGTAGTCACTCCATTGCCTTCTGCACCTGCTGGCTGTCACATTGCCATGCAGCAGTAGCACATCTCATTAGGACCACTGCCTCTGTCCACATCCAGAAGATTGTGCAGTAGTTCCCTGTACATTCATAATCATATGTGTGCATGTGTATATACTACATACATACAGATGAATGCAAAGGTATGCATACAAAGAAATATACAGCAGAATTTATAAGAAACATTTCAGAGAATATAAAGAATTGTGTGCTACAAATAGCACATAAATGGTGTTTGTATATATATATTTTAAACTGTATATTATTTATATTTATTTCTATTTATAAAATGTTGCAGGTGTGAAAACTGAGACACTTTTAATAGGTGATTATAACTTTCCTAAGGTTACAGGTTGTGTGTGCCTGTGTATATGTATATATGAGAGAGTGTTTATTATTTGTAACTTGTTCCAGCATTTAGATTCCCTGACCTCTGTCTTATATCTGTCTTGCTGTCTCCTGAGTTGCCTTAGGTTTTTCATTTCTAAGTTAACTTCAATCACAAAGGAATAGCTTTTGAGCTCTTTTTCTCACTTCTTATATGTTGCTGCAATCAACTGAAAGAACAAAACAGTAACCAGACTGAAATTAATAGGAAGTTTTCCAGTGTTTCTGTGAGCAAGATTTCATGTCTGATACTTCTTGCCTCTCAACAAATCCAGCTTTTCTGTCAGTTTTAACTATAGCTATGAAAAAAGGGGTTGTGTTTTATTTTATTGTACAGATCAAGGGGTCATTTACTTTAATCAGATTAAATCTTCCATTTTCCTTTACAAACTTAATACAATCAAGTAGATTAGGATGTGTTTTCAAAAATTTTAAACAAAGATACAGGCCAGATCTGAATACATATAATATGACTAGTTGCTGGTGACATTTGTTTGAACAAAAATATTCTAACCCACAGAATCAACTGTTTTGATGTAAACTGAAGTCATCATTGACAAATATATGTTAAAATCTTTACTATATTGTGAAAACCACTTCATCTTTCTGGGACTTGATTTCCCCTCCTTTACTCCACAGAATGCAGTTTCAGTAATGATTTCCTGACTGTCCTGTGATTAAAACTGAATTAATGATTGTATATGTCCAAAAGATTCTTTAAGGGAAGGCGTTTCAGAAGTAAAAATAATGTTATTAAAGGGAAGTATTGTTATTACTAGAGCAGCATTTTATTTTGCTTGTATGGTACTTTTAATTTGTAGATCTTGAAGCATTTTATTATAGGAGGTAAAATGTCATTAGTCTCATGCAATAGCTGTCTATGAGATAGAAAGTGAATAACAAATTCACACAAATTAAATTCCACTCAATTAAACTCAGGTTAAACTCAGAGAAGTGTAGGGAAGTCTTCCTACCACTTTTTTTCTCTCATATATGGCCCATATATGAGACTTCTCAAGGCACTAACAGGCTCTAATTGCCCTGGCAAAACTGTGCTGTCCTTCATTGGGCCAAGATGCTGGTCAGTGAGATCAAGATTTCCTAACATCATTAGTATTACTTTTTATTTCACTCCCTTTATGAGAACTTATGGTATATCTAGCAGAAATTGCATTTAATTTGGCTGTGAGGGACACTTTACAGTATTTTAATCTTTGCTTTGTGTGACATCTGACCACATCAGATCATGCAGACCAAAGGCTGAACTCAGAAACCAGGTTGTGTGCCCAGCATTAACATGTCTGCTGTTAGCCCAAAAACCTCCTTGGAGTGCCCAGACCACTTAGCTAATGCAGGAAATTTGTTAGGCACCTAAGGATGAAGACACACAGCACAACCAGTAGAAGAGGCTGCACAGAACAGGGCTGGTATGTGTCTTCCCTTTATCTCTTACTAAGGCACGTCCAGTGCTCTGAAGGAGTGGGTCCTTAGGATTCAGAGCTGGGAATCCTCCATTAAGATCAGGGATCTAGCCCCCTTCTTTTGTGAAGAAATTAGGGAATTACACCTTTTGAAACAAATCCAGAGGAGGATTCACCCAAAATACAGAGTGTTTTTTGTGATCTTTCAACAAAGGAGATTCAAACCACCTCTGCCACCTCCTCTTTACAGGGCTGTAAACTGCCCAGGGAAGGAAGGTCACTCCACCCCCTCCTGCTACAGTTGTGCCTCTGGGCATAATTAGTTAATAAGTTAATAATCAAGAGACAAAAAGAAGTCAAGGGAAAATAGCAGTGTCATGATTAGAAGCTAGGGCACCAATAAGGAGGAAAGGATTTTTCAAGTCTAATCGTAAAGCTCTTGATACATTTTAAAGTAGACAGCCATTGCTGCCTAGTAGATAGGAAATCTTTAAGGAAAGTAAACTATTTAGGTCTGAATCACTTCAGACTGAAGTAGGATCCATATCTAATAGTTATAGCTTCAACTGCTGCATAGAGATTTCATCCTATGCTTGCTTCTTTTAAAATCAGACAAACAAAAAGTGATTTCTGCCACTGCATTTAAGATGGTGTCTGCTCTTGTAGGCACATCTGCATGCTTAGGGCTGAGAGCTGGGGGAATAGCTAGTTTATCGATTTTGAATGGCCCTTCCCTGTGAAGAATGAGCCCCTTCTGGGTATGTGCTGGCACCAGGCTGTTAAGTGCGCGGGAGTCTGAAAGGCAGAGGGCTAGGGACAGTTTAAGCATGACCAACATTAAAAGACAAATGAAGAGAGGTTTTCAGGGTTGCAGTTTTGGAGCTAGATACCAGCATTTCCCCTGATTCCTGCTAGTAGTTCCTGTTTCTGCTTTGGGGCTTCTTGGGACTTGGGGTAGTCCAATAAACCATTCTAGTCATCAAATTAGTCCTACCCATATTTACTAAAACTGTGTTAACTGCAGGGATTCACAGAGTGTTTGCAGAGGCAACTTACTGACATCATTTTTCTTTACACCAATGTCCTTAAAGCAGAGGAATTAGAGTGGTGCTGACCTCATATCTAGCTCCATTTTTTAACTTTTTCCAATTTATTTCCCTTTCTCTCTTTCTTCTTGTATTTCCTCCTAGCTATCTCTGCTAACTTTCTGTAGAAAGTTACTTTTTGAGTAAGATGGCTATCTAAAATCTTCCTCATGCAGTAGAAACAAATGAAAACTCTTCTGTTCCCTTGTTTAAATACCTGGTTTTAATACCTACAGTAGTGTTGTACCAGATTAAGACTATGGACGGCAAACCTTAAGATGGGAAAAGGACTGCTTGTCAAATTATATTTCCAAGATATAGTAAGTATTTGAACATTAAATTGTCACTGTAATGGTAAATTTTTTATTAATTCATTGTGGAATTTTTGCTCTATTAAAAGTAAAATCCAGTAATTGAACATCAGAATGAACTGCTTTAACTTACACTGCAAATATTGAACTTCTCTTTTTAACAAGCACAAAAGGAAGACAGTAAGCTAAGAAATAGCAAATAGCCTGAGTCTTTTCAAATAAAGTATGATCTCTGCACTAACTACCAGTCTGCTTTGTACAATATACTGTCAACAGCCCATGCAGAATGTTCTTTATTCACATGCAAATTTTAGTCTTGAGTGTTGCTCCCAGAGGCTTCAGTCCATATGTTAACGTGGGCAGAAGTAGTATCAAGAAAACATCACTTTAGAACATCTAGGTGTTTTTAACTACTGGAGGATTTTTTCAGACTATTGTTTCTTCAACCCATTCCTCTTCTGTATTTGCTGTTTCTTGACTGAAGGACTTCTCTTTTTTTTTTTTTTCTTCCTTTCCTACAGAAAGTCTTTTCAGTGACTTTTTGTTAGGCTTTGTATTTCTCAGCTTGCTATACTAGTACTTCCAGCTCTCTGCTCTTCCTTTTGTTATGCACACAAAGAGACACTCCAAGAAATCAAGCACTGGTTTCACTTGAATGTGATTTTGCTTCCTCAGAGGAGTGTGCAGTTTAAGAGGTTTAGGGATTGTTATTTTTGCTAGTTTTGTAATATATGCTATCTAAAGTATAGATTTGGTTTAAAATATTATTTCAGTCTTGCTATATAATGTTTTGCGGGATTATGGTGGTTTTTTTCTGTTTTTGTGTGTGCATATGTTTAAAATCGTTAGGAATGATTTTGAATTTACTCTGTATAGATCTTGCTCTTTCTCTCTGCATGAGTAAGAAGCTACTTGGATTGGACTCTTCAAAGTCTTCTGTTCTTGTTTTCAGTGTTGAAACTCGATTAATCTTTAGAGAGACTAACTAATTTGTTTACTCTAGGAAGACAAAACACTTCATTTAAGAGTCTGGTTTTATAATCACCTATGTTGTACCTACCAGCCTCTTTCTTTAAAACGTTTAGCACTACCAACAAAAGTCACCTTGAAAATACAGCTGTTGGTGCCCAATGGGAAAATGATTTGTGTTATTCTTCCATTTTTCCAGTTGTCCATGAATTTAGTGGTGATGTCCTTACACTCACAGGTGCTCTCCACTACATCACTTACTTGAATTGCAATTTTCTCAGATGAAAAAAAATAAAAATCAACCATCAATTTTGGCACTTATTATATTATGATATGAAGGATTTGTATTCTCTATACACAGACTCTAACCTAAAACTGAGTCACTGATACTCTTTTATGAAAATTAAAGCAGTGAGGAGCATTGCTCAAGTCATTCAGACAACTAGCAGAATCCAGATAAGGACTCTTGGCCACCATAAGTACTGTTAACCAACACCTAGTTACTTCTTTGTTCAGAATAGTCAAGAAATCCAATTCAGTTAGCTAGATTTCTAAAACAAATGTCCATTTTTCTACCCCATGCAAGGAAGAAAATAATAATTTAAAAAACATCTTATTTTCAAAGAATATGGACATATTTCCAAAAAATAGGCCTATAAATCATCACCTCTCTTCTACACTTTCCTTCTGACTGTATTAGTAAATGCCATTCTCCCTTTCAGCCATAGGGCAGCGTGCAACTGATTTGAGTGCTTTGGTTGCTTGCTTTTCTCTCTAGGGCAGTGGTTGTCTCTCTTGGCAACTAGTATCCATAGCACTTAAGACTGCAAATTAAAGCAAGAACACTGACCTGCATCCTAAAAAACCTGTTACATCAGTGCAGATCCCAAACCCAGAGGTATAATGAGTTTCTTAAGGAAAAGGTGCTAGGCAGGCAGAAAAGTGAAATGTTAAGTAGAGATCAGATTATGAGGATTTTATGGTATTTTTTAGAGGCCTCTCAGGCTGTCTTTCTCAGCTGCAGAGCTGGCTCAGGAGTTATGCTGCCACTGGCAGAATCCTCCTATCTATGCAGTTGTATCTGCAAAAACGTGGCATTAAATCTTAATTAAAATTTTTGAGCTTGCCTGTGCAGCAAGATTCAGCAGTGTAACTACTGCACACAGGCTGTAATCATATCTACACAAACATATGGTGCTTAGAGCTCCAAAAGTCTTGCTTTACCACAGAAGTAGTGTCCCCTACAGTAAGTGTTCACTATTACAAACAGACATCTTCCGCTCTTTCCTGATTTGTCTGCTTTGCGTGGGGAGGTGTTTCTCCATTGTACTAGGGAACTATATACTAGGAAATAAGCTAGAAGCAGATGTGCTTTTGGGATGTGGAGTTTAGCACACATGCACAGGAAAGACTATGATTCTTCTTCTGCCACTCCATGCTCCATCTCTGCTTGATTTAGCTCACACCATTTTCGCAGTTACTGTGAGTTAACTAGGGCTTTCTGGCGGGCTGATGGCTGTCACAAATACATACCTTGTGCAGGTATGTTGTTCATATTTCAGCTGGTCAGTTGCAGTTTTACAAGCCAGCCACAAAGCAACTGGAGAGCTCTTTTCTGCCATTCTGTCAGAATCAAAGAGAACAGCAGTTTGCTGTCCCCAAACCACACAGAAAGAAGGGAGAAATAGACCACTTGCTTCTGGAGCAGATTTTTTTTGATCAGCTTCATTTGGTGCAGAGCATTTTCAGGGCTTTCAAAAAAAGTGTAGACTGGCTTGTGCTGCTCAGCAATGATGAGTTTTATCTTCAGGAAGATAAAAAGCACTTTCCTGGCAAGACAAATAAAGTTTGCTACTAAACTACTGTGGTGAAGATCTCCCTTTTCCGTAGCTATCACAATATGGAAAGCTAACGCCCCTTTCACAGAACACTATCGATCATAAACTAGATGCAATGTGGACAAGCCAACGTGGAAGTTAAGGTAAAAAAGGTCCTGTCTCTGCATGTTACCGAGGCTGGCAGTGCTGCTGAGGTTTCTGATGCTTCGCATGCATGTATTTTCCAGTTGTGCCAGGGAGGGAATGGAGAGTACTCATGTTCCCTCTGGGAACACAGCTGCAGTGTGAAGTGGGGTGTCCTGACAGCAATTCCAGATTGTCTGGAAAAGCTCCTTGCTGATAGGATTTTACTCTTTTTTTGTTTCACATGTGACAGTGGGGGTGGAGACAGGATCACTCCAGTATGGACATCAGTGCTGTAGCCATTTTCCTCTGTCATTCTGAGTGTGTCCCTGGCTAATGCCTTTTGCTGTACAGTTGGATCATAGAAAGGAACTGCTGAGCTGTTGCCTAAGCAGCTGGATAGTGACACTGTGTGACTGCCATGAGGAGAAGGAGAGGGTAGATGACAATCGCAGGGGAAGGCTGGGGGCTGCTGAGCTATAGCAGCCTGCTGTGTGTTGCACAGCAATTGGGAGAAGGGAGCTGAGAATAGGATTTTCCTCAGCAAGGCCTGAGGGGACAAGATTCAGAGATTCTCAGAAAAGCAGCAGCACCCCAGCTAGCAATTGATGGGAAGCTTTACATTCAGCCTTTGAAAATAAGGACTTTTTGTTGTTGTCATCCATGCAATTTTTCAGTTTCCTTCACATTTTCACTGGGTACAGTATTTCCCAGTTTGCAAGACAAGTTTCAAGATGGAGGAAATTTTAACTCATTTATTCAGCAATTGTTTGCAGTTTTAGACTGTTAGCTTGTGTTTTTATTAGGTGCATTTTACAAGAATCTGTGCTTAATATTATCACTGAGCACAAGGCTGCAGTGAGGTCATCTAACCTAGCCCCAGGACCTGGGGGCAGAATCTGATCTCTTTTTGCCTAGTGGTGCTTGTCTAACCTCTTCTTAACAGTCTCCAGTGATAGGTACAGCACCATCCCTGAGCAATCTATCTACCTGTCCTCAGAGTGCTCTTAGGGAATTTGTCTAAGACTGTTCAAAATTAAAATGAACACTGTTGAATAAAATGATTCTATACTGTTCTCAAAGTGCAAATACACAAAACTAGAATCTTGGGAATTGAACAAATAACCTGAAAACAAAGGCAGTGGAGAGGGGAAGAAAAAGAATGTTGTGAACAATAGAATAAAAATATGCAGTCTCAGATTAGCAGCTCATTCAGCTTTCAGCCTTTAACTGTGTGCTGCTCTGTTGAGCCTTTTCATACTGGGCTGCTTTCAGAAATCTGTGGGACAGGCGTAGAAGGGCGTGGAAGCAAACCCATGTTTGGATAGTTGGGGGGGAAATCCCATTCTAGTGCCTCTAGAGGAGGCATAACTGGGAGCAATGAGAGTTAATTCCAATAAAAAGAAGCATTCTTTAATCTCAGAAGGCTAAAGCAAAAGCAGTTTGAGGCACATCCACACAGCAGTGACTCGTAGATAAGAAGTCACACTCAGGCTATCCTGAGGTGATCAGTTTTCTTTTAATCCTGCAAGTGAAAAAGCTTCAGCTAATTGGAAGTGTGGTCTAAGAAAAAACAGCTCTTGGCATAAATGCAGATACGCCATGGTAGAGGCTAGTGAAATATGCCAGAGGACATGAGAGCAATTTCAAATGAGCTTTTTTTCTAACAATCATAGTTGTTTGCTTGTGATTCTTATCAGTTCTCACCACATCATTTTAACAGTCCCAGAGTATCTACCTCACTAGTTGTTTGCTTCTTTCTGGGCCAAACTCTGACACCTCTGTTTTCTTACACATCCTTCTGCTCCTCAATCTTGCTAAGTCCTCTGTACCAGAAATGCCCAGTCTGATCTCAGGAGTAATCCTTCGAGACTATCTTAAAAAAACAACAACAACAACAACAACAACAACCAAAAAAAACCACAAAAAACAAAACACACACACAAA